>CM041776.1:28561273-28859145 GCA_023374045.1 Limonium bicolor
AAGAAAAAAAGGGAGAAAGAGGAGAGGGGAAGAGCGGAAAAGAGGAGAAGGGAGAGAAAAAGAGAGAGGCAGAAGGAGAGAAAGGAGAGGGAAACTCGAGAAAGAAAGAGAGGGACAGAAAGGAAAGAGAAGGCAGAGGGAGAAGGAGAGAAAGGAGAGAGGAGAGAGGAGGAAGAGGGACGGAAAGGAGAAAGGAGAGAGAGGAACGGGGAGAGAAAGGAGAAAGAAGAGAGAGAAAGAAGGGGGAAGAGGAAGGACAGAGAGGAGAGAAAGAAGAGGAAAGAGAAGGAGAGGAGGAAGGGGGGAGAGGAGAAAGGATATATGATTGGGATGATTATATAAATTAGATATAGAGATTTCATATAAAATATAGAGTAGACATATAAATATATATATTTAAATTATAAATGATATATTTTAATATTTATAAAAATAGACATTAAATATATATTATATTAATATTTTAAATAATAATATATAATAAGATTTACATATATTAGAAATAACATATATTAATATTATCCAAATTAAGCGCGAATAGATGAAAGATGAAACAAAGGGAATACCATTCCCACAATGTTGGGGGGAATCGCTGTAGAGGGATATGGGGGTTTTAAAACTGAAAGTGGGGGAAACAGAATTTAAAAAATACAAAACAAACGATTACAAAGGGAATCATTTCGTTTCCCTTTACTGTTTACCCTGAAGTGAACGCCCCCTAAGTATGATAGAGTCAAGGTGCTCATAGACTCACAACTTGAAGTATCTTGGGTCTGCCCACCAATCTTACACGTGGTATCAGAGTGTTGGTTAGCTGACATATCAACTAAGACGCCATGACAGACTGTGAGCCCTAAGTTTTTGAACCATGTCCTATGTTGATCAAAATGATTATGAGCTATTTAGGTTCTAGGTCCACTTATAACCTAAGCTTAATAACTATGTTATAAAACTATAATTATTAAAACTAGGGTTACCCCACTAGAACCTATTAAGAGTCGCCACCTAATTTTAACCTATGATAAACTAGGAAACATAAGAGTTCATTAGGTTCAAGGGCTTAGAATTTAACTTTTCCGGGTTCAAATTACTTTCTCTACCCTTCTAAGTTATTTTTCCTCTACATATGTCATTAACGGCTTATTATAAAGTTGATTATCCGAAAGTGTGCAAGCTTTTGTAATTTTATGTTTTTTAACATTTTTTGACTCAAATTAAAAATGAAAATATTAAATTACCTAAACTAAGGTTTCAGGAGCCGAATTATGTCAAATTTTCAAATGTCCTTGACCACGGACCCTAATTAACTAAATTAAACTGAAATTTCAAATTTATTAAAGATACCGTTATAAAGAGTTCGGGGCCACGAATAGGGTATTCGTGGGCCCGGACATGTGTTAGAAAACCCTAAAAATTCAAAATAAATAATCCCGCCACCGTCTGTGCCTTCAGACGGGGTGTCCAAGATCCCGGATGAGACGTCTGTGGGTGCAGACCACCCTCGGATGGTGACGTTTGGGTGTTTTTTGACGGTGTTTTCGGCTCAAGTTTTTATGGGTGTGTTTCTTAAAAGATTTTACACACGTTAGCAAGTGAAATACTTCAATTTGAGGTTGAATTTGACACAAAACTTAACCCACAAGTTATTAGGCAGAAACCGAATTAAAACCCTAATTAAGACATCGGAAAAACTCGGGTTGATTAAAAATTTATATTGAGAATGTATTGAAGTAAGGGGAGTTAGAAACTTGGGTTTATAACTTGTTTTGATCCTAGTAGGTAGATGTTTCTTCACATCTGGTTTTTCCGATTACTCCATTGATGGCCGATCCGGTGAAATCTGAACTCGAGCTTCTGACCACGTGATCCGAGTAGTCTTCTTCACGTTTTAGTGGTGATTTCTTGGGGTTTTGATGGCTAGATTATTGGGGGAAGTTCAAAGACTTCATTTTGTGGTTTTTAGGAGAGTTTCGGTAAGTTTCGGTGGTCGGGAGTAGAAAAACGTGGGAGGCAGGGTTATGTATGAGTTTTCTGACTTCGTAGGCTTTCCTAATGTCTAACGAGTCAGTCAAGAAGGTTTCTTATATAGACAACGAATGAGATAAGAAAAGTTCGGTAAAAGATCTAAGTTTACCGAAACTGGTTGAGTAACTTCCGGGTGGAATCTGATCATGAAAATTTATCAGCATGTAAAAGAGGTTATTTATGGATTTTATAATGCAAAATTATTTTAATTTGATGAAAGAATATTTTTTTAAAATCAATTTTTCATCTAATCTGTTCAAAAATTAAAAGATAATTATTGGAAAGTCAAATTTTGAAATTTAGAAACCATAATGCTCTAAATATCATCCTTACCATATGTTAAAATTTCATGACATTTTGGATTGTTTTGGGCCATTTCTAAAGGAGAGAGAAAATTACAAGATGGCTTGTATTTTCCTTTAATCTTTGGGCTTCAGGCTTCAAATAAAATTTGTTGCGTTTTTGGTCTCGGGTGGGCCTAGTAACCTGACTGCAATTTTTATTTCATGGATGGAAGCCTTTTCTTTTTAATTTGTGAAGATTTGGGGCTTCGTTTATTAAAAAAAGTTAGCTTATAATATGTATTAAAAGCTAATTTTTTAGAATAAAAGTTCCTAAAATATATGAATATGCTCTTTATGATGATTAAGTTGCCACGACTGTTCTAAGGTGCAGGAGCTAATAATGCAAGAATCATAAAATACAGAAATGTCCTTAACAATTCGTGATTCCACGTCTTTTGACTATTGTGCCCTTCATTGCATCCGTGCCTAGCGGGACTCCTTTTGAGGGTCAAAATTTTGGGTATAACAGATTTCCCCCCATTATGTAGATTTTGTAATGAAGATGAAAATACTAGTTGATACTTGAGTGACACCCAAAATTTTACCCGACTTTGAAAATTCTGCTCCCTGTCTCGAGTTACTGTCGCTAATCACTCGATTGTGCCGAGCTATTCTAAGGCGCTGGCTACCTGAAGAAGAAGTCTGAATTTGTTGGGCTATTTGAAGGTGCCAACTACGTGGATGGAAATGTTTAAGGTTTTGTCAAGCTATTTAAGGCCCTGAATACCTAAGAAAATAGTTGAAAGTCGTCGAACTATTCTAAGGCGCTGACTACCTAAAAGAAAGTTGATGTTTCCCAGGCACTTATAGGGGTCTGCACCTTTCTGGTTGAAATGCGATGATGACTCGGATACTTCTAGGGACTGAAACCCGTTCATGCTCGGATACATATGGGGACTGAAACCCGTCCATGCTCGAATACCTATGGGGACCAAAACCCGTCCAATGGCAGAAATGATGATGATGCTCGGATGCTCCTGGGGACCGAAACCCGTCTAAAATGCTCCTGGTTGGACTCTATGTGACTTATTGCCATTGCCCCCAACCGGCATGCAGGTATAACTACTAGTATACAAAGGGGACTTATTGCTATTGCTCATTAGTTTTTACTCCCTAAAAGGTTGACATAAAGAGGAGGACTTATTGTTATTGCCCTGCCAACCTGCCACACTAAACGAGGCGCCGGAAACCCGTCATGCAAATAATGTGATGATGCAAGATGATTGATGATGTAGTGTGTTTAATGAAGCAGTGTATTAGATGTGAGGATGAAAGATATGACCTAGGTACATCTACGGACCGGAACCTATTCCAAAATGCAAAAAATTATTTTTGATGGATGCCAAACGTGGTAGTGATTTAAAACTTATGCATTACTGTAAAAAGATGAACGCTCTCTGAAAATGGTATGTGGTGAACATGGCTTATTACGGGCATAGGGGCTTTTGTGGTGATCAGAACTTATTACGTGCCTGGGGGATTTTGTGAGGAGTTTAGGGCTTATGACGGGTCTGGATGGGATGATGTGGGACAGGGCTTACGACGAGCGTGGGATTTGTGGTGGTCATTATTACGGGCCTGGAAGTTTTGTGAAGGTTAGGGCTTATTACAGGCCTGGAAGTTTTATGAAGGTCAAGGCTTATGACGGGCCTGGGATGAAGTTGTGTTTGTGTGAAGGTGGTGCTTAAGACTTATGACGAGCTTAAGCTTCAAAATTCCATGAGTGTTGTCATGGCAATTGTTGGAATAACAATTGCCCCCAGTATTTTCCTAGGACAATCTGAGCTAGAGCTTATAGAAATCAATCAGAACAATTGATTGCCCTCACTATTTTCCAGATTAAACGTGTGGGCAAGTCTCATTCTCACATGACCGAGGCTTGTGTTGTTGATGTGGTTCTTTTTAACCTACACTCGACGTGTTTGGTGTTTTCACTCATTTCTTACTTACGATCACAACTTTAGACCATTGAATTCGATATTTGATGGATTACGCATTCGATCTGTTACTTTCACGTGATTAGATATACACTATCAAGTTGGAAGTCTTTCAGACTTATAACATGGTCATGGGGTGTGATGAAAGATGATGGGACCATGGAGGGATATTTTGAGATATGTGGAGCTTAAGGGGTGACCAAAACTACAACTTGTGCCTTCGGTCAGATTTGCCTTATGTGTCTTAAAGTTGTTCGGCTATTTTGTGTTTGATTTCGAGCTTAGGTCACCGAAATCTTGGATTTGACCTTTACATCATTTCTTTTATTGTTGACAATTGGATTTTTGAGGATTTTTGGATTTGTTTTTTTTTCCTTTCTTCAGGGTACTTGTGTCTCCGGGTTTTGAATTTTCTAGAGCTGTTTTGATGTGAGCTTCATTTGTGGATCATTTTGTCATGCTTGTAGCAGCGTCGCTTCTTCTAGATTGGTGTTGACGTCATGCGCGAGTCGAGCTCCTTGCTTCCTTTGGTCACCGGGTAGGATATTCATCACGGGTGACTCATTTTGTGGAGTTACATGTTTCAAAAAGAGGATATATGAAAAGCTCAACGACGGTGTCTAGGGTTTAACGACAAGGTTTCATAAGCTTTTTGGCTATGTGGTGTTGTACTAGGTGCTTCGTCATTCCTGATAGTTGTGTATTCATTCTTTGTTACTTTACGCAGGTCTGAGAGTAAATCTACAAATTATCTCCTTCTGTAACACCCCTAATCCTAAACCTGTAATAACGTCGCAAGTCGTAGCATAATAAATAACGTTCGCAGCGGAAAATAAAACTATCTATCCTTGGTGTTACACGCCGTTACTCACCCTTGTGAGTAACAAGGCATCCTTACTCCTTCCAACAACTTCAACTCCTCACGCTGTGGTGAACAGATACTGAGCACTCTTAACATTACAAACCAAATCCAAACAAAATGAGCAACTAACTGAATACAACAAACTCCTTAATACAATACACAAATAAACTTAAAAGTGTTTCTTGAGAACACATCAGCTACCCTGTTTCCCCGCACTCCGGCTTGTGACTTCTCAGTAACCTGTAATGTTTTGCCCATTGAAGGGCTCAACAATCGAAATGCTGGTATGCTAAATGTAGTCCTAAGTCATCTAGATTCCTTAAGTCGTTTTAGCCATCTTGATATTAGATTCTTTACATGACAATCCAGTTTACAATAATAACAGTAATAACTATAAATATTAAACAATCACATGACAGTTCACCTGCAATCATCAGTGCATAACAAATAAACAACAACCAATAATCAAACACCAATAATCCATAACAGTAATCAACAAGATACACGTATTAATTAACTGCACTTGTTAGTTGGCCACCTGGCCCTTATCCTTTAAACCAATCACTTAACATTTTCCAATTAAATTCCACCTCAGGCGTCATGTTAAGACAACCCTTAATAACCTATCAATGGACAGTCCCCTGGGTTCCATAGAAACCGTTACCAGCTAACCTTATGGCCCTGGATAATGACCGATCCGGTCGAACCTGTGCACCAACGGTAGTGCCCTCCGCCATCGTCGAATGTGGACAATGGATTCCTTGAGTGACTCCCCATAGAAGTCCCTCGTAGTAATCACGATGCGCAACCAGAAAGTCGAAACAGTCTGGAATCCTCTCTTTATAAGTTAGCCCTTTAGTCAGTGATACAATATCCAATCCTTGAGTTAAGACTATAACAGTTGACCATCAATTAGGTTCAATAATACCTAAAGATCAGTTAGTCTTGTTCCAATTTAGATGTATAAACTTCCAGTCATAAGACGTTCGCGTAAAAATAGAACGCAACAGTGTTGAGCAATACAGTATACAATATCATATACATAAATCACAGATATCGCTCTTAACAATTAAACACACAACGTCTGGACCTTAGGAAAATCCTTAGGACATTCAGACCACACAATTAACATACCGTTCACCGTGTAACTTGCTAGCTTGACAAATTCACGTTCAGAAATTCCTTCCCGTACGCTGTTATATATACGTGCAATACCGGGTAATATTAATATAATTATTCACTAAATACTACAGTACTGTCACTACAGAACTACTACTCGTAGTATACTAACCCCGTATATTCTTTATTTTCTCCCTGTTATTTTACAGTGGTACGAGGTAGTCTAACAGTTCGTTATTTTATGTGATATCCACATGTGATAATGAAATTCCATTTTATAGTATATCTTCATCTCATTAATTATATGCTCATAATTGTTCCCACTTATTCCATATATTAATATAATTTGGTTATCTTTATTATAACCACAATTATTTTATAAACTTTATATTATACTCCACAATATACCATATTACTTAATTTTAATTCCTTTCTTTATTAAATTAAAAAACCAACCTTATATTTTCGGTAATTACTTAATGAACACATAACTTTTATAATCCACCAAATGACCACTTAACTTTCGGTATTTATAAAATGAATATACCAATCTTTATAAATTACCAAATGACCACATATATTTTCGGTCTTGACATATACTTTTCTTATATTTACATTTTAATGCCAAAACTTTATATAAGTTACATATTAACTTATAAACTATAGTTTTAACATTTAATTTCCTAAAATAACCAAGTGAACACTTATATTTCGTAAATTACCATTTCACCCCCTTTTTAATTCGGTTTTACATATATCTTTTATAAATTACATATTCACCCCAAAACTTTTATAAACTTAATATCTTATGTCATAAATCATTTTAACCCAAAGTTTTTGGTCAACACTTTGACCAAGACTTAATTTCATAATTAATACTTTAATATACCCAGAAAACATATGTAATTCGGCTTTCCCACTATATTTCCCATAAATTACAAAATAGCCCCAAAACTTTATAAATTGTTATTTTAACACTCATACACTTATTTAAATTCACCAAAATTCATAATATTAATTCCTACCTTATATTATATCATAAATATGCCAAACAAACCCTTAAGCTCTCGGCAATATTCAACACCCTATACTTTTCAAAATTTACATTTTAGCCACATAAGTTAATAAACTAGTCATATAAATACTTGTAGCTATTTTTAATATTCCCAAAATTTATAATATAAGCTAATATACTCATATATTTCGAAAATCACCAAACAACCCTTTTATGTCCTCGGTTTTTATTTAAACTTACCAGATGATTTTAAAACTTGATTTATACCTTATAATAAGTATATATAAATGTATATAAGTCATACAACACTTCTAGAAATTATGCTAATGACTTAGAATAATTATAAACTCAAAATAGAACATTTAATCCCTAGAATTCGGCTTGTACATATATGTATCATATTTATTTTTGTGACACAAATTTTATACCTTAAGGTAATAATCTTACCTTGTATGTTATAAATTATTTTTCTTGATATTATAACCCAATAATTTCGGCCTTAATATTACCAAGGCTTAAACATAATTTTATACCAAAGTTTGAAGCTTAAATCAAACTTAAACTTAATAAACCTTAGTTATAGAAACTTACTCCCTAAATCAAGACAATTCTTGTACTTGATTTCTCCTTGAATTCCAAGCTCTCCAAATGCTATCTTGATGAAGAACTTTCGGCCTCCTTGTGTATATTTAGGAGATCCATTTGTTAGACTTCTAACAATGATTTATAAATAAGATTTGGAGTAGTTTTACAAGAGTTTACCTTAGGTTTTTAACAAGGCATTTTCGGTACAGCTTGGAATGATTGTAGATCCAAGGTTCCTTCATGAAATGATGAAGAGAATATAGATTTAGAAGTTTGTAATTTTCGGTAATGGCTTAAGGAACTTATGATTTTCAACATGAAAATATACCTTAACTTGATCTTGTTGTTCCTTGTGTTGTTGTTGAATCTAGGTACCTCCTTGGAGTATCTAACCTTGGCAAAAACTTGTAGAGATGCTAGGATGATTCTTGCTTCAAGACTTAGGAGATTTAACTAGGAATTTACATAGAAATGATGTTAGAGCTTAAAACACCATTAATGGAGCTTGAATGTAACACCCCATCTCAATCCAATCGTGGTTATCACAAACTTATCACCTTATATAAAACTCTGCAGCGGATTCAAATACATTCCAGGACCTTGCCACGGTCTGACTACAGAATATACCGAACATTAGTACATACAAATCTTAACCAAATACATATCCTTCTTACAATCCCCTCACATCCTATACATCTTACTAACTCAGATTGCCATACGAGTGCACATGCACAACTCGTAGGCCACACTTAACCCGCTTGTGACGCTTGTACCCCATCTTACTCTCGTGACGGTCGCCTCCTGACGTTCACCTGTGTAGTAAAAACAGCCCCCAAAGGGGGTCAGCACGAATGCTGGTACGATCCTCTCATGGCCCCAAGCTAACGTGGCTACGACGACTAATTGTCGATAGCATGGAGGTTGATTAGATGCACAACATAATAGAAAGTGCAGTAAACAACAATCCAAATATGAACAATCAAAGTTCAAACATAATGAACGACTTAAATGCATTCCCTTAATTAGAGAGTTAATTATTTAACTCCTTAAGTTATGTTTCCTCTTAATCTTAGTCCATCCTTATGTTACCTCAATCTTAGTCTTATCTTAGTCTTAGAAACAACCATCCTTTAAAAAGGAATGGATGTAGCTTTTTTTAGTCTTATAATACAAACCATCCTTTAAAAAGGAATGGTTGCAACTTATCTCAAACCTTATCTTAATCTTAGAATACAAACCACTCTTTAAATAGAAATGATTGTATCTATCTCAATGTTTATTTTTGTCGGGTCAAAAGCGACCCTAGCCAATGAGCTATTAACTCCACTGGTTGAATAAACAACTTATCTTATAATTTAGGATTTGGGTGATCCTACCGCACCATCTTAATGCCTCCTACCTTGGACTGTATGTCCAATGTAGCTGAGCCAGCAACCGACCCTAGGCAACAAGTCCGAAGACAAGTCCTTAAGCGGAAGTCGGATCTGCTATAGATACCGACCCCCTTTTTCCTTAGCATGCATGACCGGAGTCAGTCCCGGGTTCCTCACTCCCCCTTAATTTCCAGTTAGTAGAAGTCTCAAGACAATGTTGTTGGTTAAACCACTTTCGGTTATTAACAAACTAATATTAGGGAGCGTTCCTTAGTCTCACTCAATTCCTTACTAAACGTTGGTTAGTAAGTCCTCACGGTAAGTTGTGTTAGTTTCCAAACATCACACAACAATGCAATAAACATAATGTTCCGGTTGCATGCTTTATCTTGTTTAGTCGGCACACATAAACAAATAGCACACAAGCCGAGGGACACCTCATTAGCAAGCAGGTCACAAGAAGAACTGTACCGTTCACCGTCGGTGGTTGCTTGTTTAATCTCCTTCTGGGTCCCATTTCACAAGTCCTAAAACATTCATTCAGTTTTAGGTTATTAGTTACTTAACTCATCCCAACTTACTTAACCCACTTATCCACCATTATTCACCATTTAATATTCACTAAGTCCTTACAGTTTTAACTTAGACTTTTAAGTGCATCATTTCTCATTGTCTCTTATACTTATTCACCCACTTAATTGTCATTAATTCCCACCAAACATGTCCTTAATAACTTTATAATACCAATACTTATCAATCCCCATCATTACCGAACATTTTTCAAGCTTATACACCATTTTTTGAGTGGTCCGGGACCTTGTCCTCAACCTAAGTCCCGGACCCATACCTGGTTCAAACTCTCGGTTGTTTTAATGTGGTGGTCCGGGACTTTGTATGGGACTTAAGTCCCGGACCAATGCAAGCTAAAATCCTCGGGGGTAAATCAGAGGGTGGTCCGGAACTTCATACCAAACTTAAGTCCCGGACCAGGGTGCTGGATGAAGTCTCGGCTCTAATTTAGGCATGGTCCGGGACTTTACCCTGGACCTAGGTCCCGGTCCAGCTGCAGGTTTCAACCTTTTGCATTTTTCTAAGTGTGATTGCCCTTGTTCTCTTCATCCATGCTTTACCCAAAGTCCATATAAGATCTTAGAAATATTCTAACCCCAAAATAATATCTTAAACTTGCCCAATTCCTCATCTAAACTGTTACCCATTTTCTCACAAAATCTCTTATTACTTGTAATATTTTCCTTAAGTTTCTAAGTGGTATATCATGCCTACAACTCAACTAACCCAAAATTATATCTTCACAACCATCTTAACCTCTCAAGCATCATCATGCACAACCAATTTGCTTTATTCACACTTCTCAGAGCTATACATAATCTAGCACATGCTTACATCCTTACAAGTCATTATACCTTATTTTCCTTCAAAGTTTGTACAAGTTTCTAGTCCTTCACTATGGTTTTGGTGATTTAAATTAACCATTGGATCCCCTAGTCCCTCTTAGACATCTACATCTCTTTTACTCAACTTACACACCATTCTCATAATCATACACTCTTATACATTCCTAGCTTTTCCTTGACAATTTACAACATTCTCTTACACTTTTCTCTTCCATCTCCAAGTCCACTCATTGTCATCTAACTAAAACCTTATTAGTCCACTACTAGCATCACCACCACTTACACAAACTTCCCAAAACTCTTATTGTTTTACTCTCTAGTTCATACCTAATTCATCTCAAAACATTATACATCATTTCCTCCAGATTTTGCACAAGTCTTACCATTCCTCCTACCATGACTTTGGTGTGTCTAATACACCTATCTACCCTCTAATTCCTCCTAGACATCTCTAGGTCATTCTAAACCTCGAGAACTCCTTAGTTAACTCATTTCCACTCAAACTCCTTATATTGATCCCAAGTAAACCCTAGGTCATATTAATCATAACCACCACTTAAACCCTTTGTTTCTACTCAAATTTCGCCATAGCTCCCTAGTATTTATCATGCCCAAAATGCATTGTTTTCCTCATTCAACCAACTCACACACATCAAGTCCTTTTCATCTTGTTTTCACCCAAATCAACTCATTCACAACAACTCAATATAGTGCAATAATCTTAAATTGCATACTAAGCTCTTAAATGGACATGGCTCTTAGGCCCTTAAATAACTTAAACTTAAACACTGAATTTCCCACATATAAAAGCTTCCAACCTGCAAATACACACAACAATGCTCCCATAGCAATATAAGTGTTCTCTTAATTCACCTTATACTTATCTTACTAACTTATTTCCATTGGCTCCTTAATCACAAGTTCATAAGCTTGTTTAAATTCTTTTTCCTAGGTTATATAACCCATTACATAATGTAAGCTTTAAGCTACATTAGTACTCACCTAAACTCATCCCTTAAAACTTAAACCACCATTAGGTAAGCAATTTACCTTGTTATTCTCAAGTTTCTCCTTAGGCTTCTTCCCTTGGGAATCTCGGCCACCATTCTAATTTCCTTTGCCAATGTTCTAATCAATATACAATGACTCTCATGAGTGCTAGATAATGCACTAACCATAAGGAATTATTCCTAGGTTAAAAATGTGTTTTAAGGTATTAACTTGAATACTTTACCTTGGATTCTCAAAACAAGCTTGGATATGAATCAAGAAGGACCTCCTCTAGCCCTTGGAGAATAGAAAACAAGCTAGAACAAGGCATAAAAATGAAGCCCCATGAGTGTAATTTTCGGACATGTGAAGAAGTGATGGAAAGATGATTTTTCTTACATTTTTCTCACCTTGAATGAATGGAGAACCAAATGGGCTATTCAAACTTGATTTTCCTCCATCAATGGAGTTTTTCCATGGCTCTAAAATGAAGCTTTCCCAATTTTGAAAAGATAGGAAGCTAGAGCTTGAGCTAACTAAGAATATTATGTGTTTAGTTTTTGATTTGGAGCTAAAATGAAGATTTGGTGGGCAAAGCAAGGTTAGGCAACAATGGTGCTGTTTGGGAACGGTTTAGAACATAGAAGAAGAAGAGGAACTCGTTGGTGAAGAAGAGAAATGATGAAGAGAGGAGAGAGGTAGGCTAATAAAGGATATTTTGCTTTATAAAAGCAAATAGTAACTTTCTTTACTTTATCTCTTCTTATTTCCTTATTTGAAGAAGTCTATGGTGACTCATCCCCTTAAAACCGTCCCCCCCTTACTAATTAACATACATAAGGCCTTGTTTGGCCATTTAACTAATTAAGGTTGACTTAAGTCAAAACTAGCACTATTCACTAATTAGTGCACATATTCGTGAAATTTTTGGTTTCCCATTGATTTAGGCTTCCTAATGTGATACTAAGTAGTACAAAAGTTAATTAAAGAGTAATGATGGACATTTAGCCACTCAAAACCCATTTACAAGACAATTTTTCAAAAATGTGCTTTAAGACTTCTTAAAGCACATTTTGTGTTTTTAACTTGTTTTCAAGCTTAGTTTTCTTTGTTAATTGGTTTAAAATGACCATTAGGATATTACTAAGGTCTTAGCATGATATTTGGGTACTCACCCAAGTCTCTCCAAGCTTAGAGCACATTTTTGCCTTAATTGCCCTTAAGGCACTTTCTTAAGTTTTCCTTGGTTTAAATTGTCTACCAATCTTTCTAAGGCATATTTTAGCCTTACTACATCCTAAATTTATGTTTACTTAGAATAATTAGGTTTGGGGTATTTCAATCTACCCCCCTTAAAAGAACTTTGTCCTCAAAGTTCCCATGCATCTTATCTTATTAGAATACATGTCTTACCTCATTCCATAGATCATATAGATCATACTTATGTATACTTAAACTCATTGGATCATTAGATCCGCCATATGCTTATACTTAAATATCACACAACATGCTTAGGCATGTATAGCACCCAAAATTCTCTTTATTCCTTTTTGATGATTAAAATAATCACATAATTCTCCAACGTATTCTCCCATGTCACCGGTCCGTAGACAATGGCTCGTTCGTCCTCGTCACCATGGGCCAGGATACAAAACACTCTGCTCTCCCCATGTCACCGGTCCGAAGACAAAGGCTCGTGCGTCCTCGACTTCATGGGCGAGACTCAGTAAAAAGGTAATCCTTTTTACGAGGTCATGTGAGGATTAATTCCTCTAATTAAAAATACAATCAACTCCAATTTCGTTTTATACTAACACCTCTTTCCTTAGCGTGATTTAATTGTGACCACTGGGAGGGAGTTTCAGGAATCATCCAACCCTGATGTGATCAGCATCAGTGTAGAACTATCCTTCCACCCCAATTTGTGTTCGGTTTCCCTTGATCCCTAGAAAATCAAGTTCCACCTCCCACGTCATTTTCAAACATCAAATAATTCACTCATGTCCAATTTTCTATCTTTTTAGTCTTTCTAATCGTAATCAATACAAGGTGTGGACTCAGTCCATCAATCATTCCCAGTTCATCTCTTAGTAATTACCTCAAGGCACTCATTCTTACTAAGTTCTATATCAGTCTCATACCATTTCTCACCATCTTATATCTCATAGCATTACTATCTTCTTCCTCATACTCATTTCAAATAATATCTCATAATGTTATCTTATTCTTATCTCTTAAATACTTCCACATCGACCCATAATTCATATATTCCTCATTCCTTAAGTCTCCTTTAATCCTCTTCCTTAATTCTCTCAACTTGTACTCACATCGGAGTTAACAAGATAGGTACTTAATATGTATGATATTCACATCTTCTGTGTGCAATAACCATGATTTATCTCAAAATGTTTATGTAAAACATATTCTCAAATTATTTTGTGCTATGCACACCGTAGTTTATGTACTCAGTACACAAACATACACTAAGCGGTTTTCGCTCTACCCCCCTTAAAATGGATTACGCCCACATAATCAATATTATATCATCCTTGAACATAAGTTCAAGATGTCTAATTCTCACCAAGCATTCTAGCTTCCATGCCATCTATCTCACTTATAATTCGAGGATTCTTACGGTACTTATACCATTTCTTAACTTAGTTTAGTCTAACCTCAAAGGTACTGATCTGCTAGCTTCCGCTGCGCGACTATGATAATCTTAGGCTCCGTTTGCCTTTCTTATCCTTTTATAGTATTGTATATTCTTCTCCTGCATGCTTATATCTGTTTACTAAAGGTCTTTCACTGGACACGTGTTATCTTTATATATACGCGGCCTTGATGAGTTGTAGCTCGTCTATCCAGTCTCCCTAGAGATCTAATGTTTGTATTCTTAGTGTTTTCTCAAGTGTCTAAATCGTTCTTTCCATCTGACCTTTGGTCTGAGGATGATTCTTAATCTGAAACTACTGTTTAGTGATTATTGCGCTTTACAGTCTTATCCTTAACTTCTTAAGACATATCCAATGTCTGTACTTAACAATCCGTGCTTCTCGCACTTCATACTTTTTTAATTATTTGTTCTCTGGTTCCTTTGTGTTGTTGGTTCAAATGGATTCCTTTTCTTCGACTGTTTGTGGTAGTAGCTGCTCTTGTCTGATCTGGCGTCATTGTCCGTGGTACGGAGTCGACTACCTCCCGTGCTCCTTACACCATTCGTTTACATGCATGGGGTACCTTGCTGGTACATTACTACTTATCCAACTAACTCATAAATGAGCGTGTCAGGCCTGCAAGCCCCTGTGGGGTGCAGTCGTCCCACGTGTTATTTTAGTAAACTCATAGTGTCCGTCACACGTTTAGCTATTGCTAATTATGAAGTATTCTGTTGTCGATCTCCTCTTCATCGTTCCATGATAACATCTATTGTTCTTCTTGAACTTAATCAAGGGAAATTCATTTACTGCGTTCTTGGGTATGGTATGCTCCAGTTCCTTTATGTTTTCCGTACTGATTCGGTCTCTTAGCAACTGAGGTCTCTTCTATAGAGCCTCTTATCTTGTTTCTCATATTTGTTCTACTAGGAATGCACTTCCAGTTCCTTAAGGAATGGGTAGTGTGCTTCCTGTGAAATCTTACCTAACCAGGTTCAGACTACTGGCATCAATGCGCAGTTCGTCTACCACCTTATTTCTTTACTTATATTGGTCTTAACTCATAAATCTAATTGCCTCAGTGTCAATATTTGACGGCTCATACCTGACGGTCGCCTTACTGCGCACCATGACTTAATCCCCTTATATAAATATTGTACTCACGACCACTACTACCGTGGTAGTTGGCCTTTACTATGTTGCCCATTGATGGTACAACTACTTACTCACTTATTCTAACATCTTATCTTATACTTAATCCTTTCCTGGTGTAAACACACTGGGGGTTCTCTCATTTTGGTGTATGGCGGTTGCCGTACTGTGTTATAAAATGGTTATCTCTTAATATGAAGGTGTTCTGTATCCATCTCAGGTTCGTAAGTAGGGTAATTTCTCTCACGTTCTTTCATCCTTTATGATGTTATTTACCATGTAATTTAACCGGTTACCGAAGAAGTCATCCGTTTAATCATAAGCTCTTCTGAGCGCTGGTCACTTGGCGTGCCATTCTGTGCACTCACCATGTTTATCCCTGACGAATACTGATTCTTAAATCCCGGGTGTTGGATATGAGGTCTGTCTCTGCAGCCTTCCTTATTACTCAAGTGTATCTGGTATGCTCTAAGGTAATCTCAAGGTTTATAGTTTTCATTCTCTAACAGAAGTGTATTACATCTCTAATAAGTGAAAGCCCTTTTTGAGGGGTTTATTCCCACCCATGGCCTCACAACAATGAGAGGTATCCCCACCCTAAAAGGTATGGTTCGTTCTCCGCCTCTGCCAATGTACTATCTCATTATTCTCATTGGTGCCTTTTCCTGGCAACATTTCCCACAATTTAAGTTATAGGTTGATAACCGTTCACATCTACAAATTGTAGTTCATTCATAGCTTTAACAAGCTCTCTTACAACTTACTGCGCCTCGGGCTCTGATTGACATCCTTGGCTCGTAGGCTGTTAGTGCTTAATGCCTCAATTCATTACTTGTACTCTTACTTATCTATAGGTCATCCTTATAGGTTTTTGTTTCCTTGAGCACTATCCACCGTTAGGTTACATATTAAATGTAGTATCGGGTTTCATGGTAAGTTGTTGCATCCTGCTTCCTGCTATGGAAGTTTATTCAGGTGATATGAGGTTACTTTAGTGTTTCCAATAATATTTCCGCTTCTAAGGACTTGAGTCTTTTAGCGATTATGGTTCGGTTCGCATTAGGCGTTTGCCTTACGGTGTCCAAGTTGGATATCATCCTGTCTTCTTATACTCCCACCTCAACGCTTCGTTCAACTTCCGTTGACTATGCCACCCGTTGTTGATCAATCGTACTCGGGTGTTAATGAGTTAGGCAAACAGTATTAACTGTCATTCATCAGTTGGTCCAGCGCGACTATGCCCGCTCGTATGTCTTTAATCCTTAGTAGGTTATAGCTTACGTTCATTCCTTTTATCCTTGTTTTCTGGGTTTTCCAATCTTCATTAAAGAATGCTTATTACTGGTATTCTTAGTGATCAATCTGGGAGCCTATCCCTTTTTGTTGGAAGTCGTTGCGTCAACAGTCTCACATCGTATCTTATAATACATCCCTTGTATGTTATTGCTTACACAGTGTTTTGCTCGGATTATTGAGCGATCTCTTAAGTTCTTCTCTTGAGATCCGGGTTGGTGTTCTTACCGCACTGTCGGTTGTTGTTGTAGTAGGTTGTACCGTTGCTAATATTTATATCGTTTAGCATTCTGTCCAAGTTCAGCTCCCTGCCGACCGGTGTATCATCTCATCATGGTCAGGCCGTCAGGCCCTTCAAGGTCTCATTCTCCCGTTCTTATAGTTTTACGATCCGGTATTAGTGTGTACTACAACTGTAGCGTTCTGTTATCTCGCCATGATGGCTTTTTGAGTAGCTTAACGGTGGTAGCACTTGCCATGGCAGTGCGCATGCAAGATGAGCTACCGGTACCGTGTGCGTTGGTAGTGGTACTTCACCTAGGTCTTTTTATATCTTTGATAGTCCTCGGGACTCCTTCGAGTTCTCTTATTTAGGATAACTAGCCATCCGGCAGTTCCTGGTTGGTTGATAGTAAGTCGATAGGGCGTACTTTCTGAGGGAACCTCTCGTATTTACTCATGTCTTGACTCTCGCTCCCGTTTCCACACATTTTGTCGTGGTTACTAAGTAATGATTCTCCTTCAGGCACTACATCGTAGTCCTATTCCGGTACACAGTTGTATGCGTCTTTTTGTCGCCTGCGCTATGTCGGCCATGTTTTGTAACCTTTCTCATTGTACGGGGTTGGAGTTCCCTTTTTAGCTAGACATTCAGGTGGTCTTAATTCTCACGCATGTATCAACCCATTGTCATGCTCACTCGGACCACTGTCCGGTACTCATGTCGCTTATCTTTTCTTATCCATTGCACTCGTAGTGCTTTTCTTATCATTAGTGTTGCGGTGTAACTCGCCTGCGTAGCATGTCGACCCATGTTGCCTGTAACACCCCTACTAATTCGGCTCCTAATAATCCTATAGATGTCGTGCACAATAAAATCTCGCAGCGGTAAAAACAATAAACTATCGCCCTAATGGTGTCACTGTTATCACACGCCCATACGGGTGATAACGATTTACCTGATAATCAACTTGCGAAACGTATTCCCGCAGTGACCACAAGAGATAGATAGCAGTACTTAAACAATTTAAAACAAATCTAACATCAACAATATTACAGACCGTGAGCAACTAAACCAAATACACCTCGGTTAAACAACCCGAGTCCGAACAACCTGAGTATCACACCATACCAAGTCTAAACCAACAGTAATATCACAGTAGTCACGCCTTGCTGCGACCCACCAGTTTGTCACCTGCATGAAAGTGGTTTGTGGTATGGAATCAGCCCCTGCTGAGTATGTCATCACATGCCCCGTCATGCCCCAAAGACCCCTCAATTATTTGGTCGAGAGCATGAGGTTCATTACATGCAATACCGTTTTAACACTTAAAACTGCAAATCAATTAAAAGTACATCCATACAATAAACCAACCATCAACATGTAACATGACCACAAGTATAACCATGAACAATCAAGCGAAACAACGAGGATAGTAACCAAGTTATTAATTCTCGTCCATGGTATAGAAACCAATATCGTTCGCCACTGTATAATTCTTACTGTATTATTGTTCAGTTATACCTAGTGACAATGCCTCGTTAAAACGACATGTCTCTAGTTACCCATGTATTATGGCGGGTCACCCACGGCAGTAGCCACTCCAACGGTAGAGTCTCCGACCAACGAGCCATTCTAGCTCACGGGAAATTTTCTTGATACTTGCGGACCCGTACGCGGACATCCTGATATCTTTTTGTGATCACAGCGCGCACCAAGAGCCACATCCTCCTGGCTTTACTTTCCTTCCTTAGTTAATTATTTATTCCATCGCATCGCATTACCAAATTTTCCTAACACAGCAGACTAAGGTCATTAGTCCAATCCGGAGTCTGTAAACTCGGGATCCAGTGTTAGATACGAGAGCGGCGTATAGAAAGGCCAATGCTCCGTATAAAAGTTCTCGGATTATGTATATCTTATTATCCTAGTGCTACAACGTTTTACTGACGTTACTTATACTTCATATAAGATAGCACCATAGCCGCTAGTTCGTTTTATATATATTGGTTCATATATACGAACCGGTACTGTTAACTCAACAACAGTAATATTAAGCAGCTATAAATACAGTTCATGCATATTAATTATCATTCAGACAACAATCTTATCATAGATCACACAGAAGTCTGAACTGAGGAAGCCCTCAGAGACAATCAGAGACACATAACAACATACCGTTCAACCCTGATGTATTACGGTGGAGTATGAACCAGCAAGTTCCTATGCTCCTTGTGTCGCCTCTAACAGTCTAAACAATACATAATGCTACTGATTAGCATACTGTATAACAACACAATCCTACGGTACCCCGTACCGTCACTATTAACTCCCGGTTAACCCCCCGTTATTAACTGTCAATATTTGTCGGGCTTTTGGTTTAACTCGAGATTGGAAAAGCGTTTCATTATATGCGTAGTCTTATCTTGTATATTAATGGACTTATTATTGGACTTGTTATCGCATGTAAACTAATGTATATTTGCAGATCGTATAGTTTGTTTCTTTATCGCATGTATGGTTCTTTGTCATGCACTATGCATCTCTCCTTATATTTATTTTTTAAGGTTTGTCTCTTTTCTTTTCATGAAATACCCCGAACTTAAATATAGGGATTTAAATTAACTTAATCCGTATTTAAGGGCCTAATGGTACCTAATCAATAATTGGTAAGGAAAAATAAATCCAAAGAAATAAAGAAACGCTTAAAAGGCGAAAAACGCTAAATAAGCATTAAATAACCATAGGAGGTATGAGACCTCGGTTTAGCGACTATGGATTCTAAAGGTTTAATAAGACCTAAATAATATATGGAACAACTCCCGAAGAAAACGGATCCAAATAAAGTGTTAAAACGCTAATAGAACTTAGAGCACGTTCTTCGAGAAAACCCGAAAACGGACCTTAAGTGGTCAAACAGACCCGTAAAAATTATAAATCATTAAATAATAATTATTAAGCATCTATGGGAGCTTAATAGTCAATAAAATTAATTAAACGAGAAAATTCCGGAAAACGGTCCGGTTAGTGAATAGTACCCAAACCCGGTAAAATAACGAGCGTTTTCTGTAAAAGACGAAAAACGCTCCAGCTAGTATACTGTAAGGGGACCGGTTTTTTACTAGCTAAATAACCCCTCACACAACACACACATGTAACTAGCTAATTAAATAAGAGAGCCAAAAGCAAAAGCAATAAAGTAAACATTACTTTATTTCCCTCCCTCTCACCTCACTCTCACATTCACTCATCTCTCTCTCTTTCCTTCTCTCTCTCACCGAATTCACCCTCCTCTCTCGCTGGTTGGGCGATTTCATGGAGCTCCACAAGCCTCCAATGGCAACTTCATCTTCAACCTCATCTCCACCCCATGTAAGCTCCAAACTCAAAATAATTACATATTTGAACTCCCCTCATCCTCCTCTACATTTCCCTCTTTTCAAAATTCGAAAGGATGAGTTTCATCTCCATGGGTTTTCCCCATTTGAAGAGAAAAGCACAACCACTATGGAGCTTGGAGTCTCCTCTTTCCAACAAGGTATAAATCTCCACAAAAGATTCAAGTTTTCTCCATTTTTCTTAGTAGCCGATTTTGGCTTGTTGTAATGCCTTGTTTTTTCCTCTCTCTTTTGAGCAAATATCAACCTCCAATGGTGGTGAGAACACCTTCTTGAATCAAGGGCTAAAACCCCTCCTAAAAGCTTCAAGAGGTAAACCCTAGAAAATTTTTAAAACATCTCAATGAACTAGCATTAAATTAAGGGTTAGAATATTAATTATAGTTGTTTTGTGTTCATTGGGTGATGGGAATGGAGTTTGGCAACTCCATTCCCCACATGGCCGATTTGGGCAATGAAGAAAGAGGAGAAGAATTGAGAAAGAATGAAGGAGATACAAGCTCAAGGTAAGAGCTCTTTACTAATGTTAATTTTGATGCATTAGAGTAATGGAATGGGTAAACGAATAAAGAAACCAAACTAATGTATTAGGATTGAAGTTTATGAAGTTTTGAGTATTGAGAGTAAGTTGAGTTTTTGCATTAGTATGTGAATTGTAGGCCTTGGAGCCAAATGGTTGTGTATGAGTATTGGTATTGATGTTTAATGGAGTATTGGTGTATTGGGATGGATTTATATTTGTATTGATTGCTGGTAGGACCCTTGTAAGGTGTGGCTAGAATAGGTATGAACTTGGTGAGAAAATGTGTATGGATAAGTTAGAAGTTGTAGGTAACTATGGCAAAATTTTAGTAGGGATTATGTATTCAAGAATGACTTGGTGAATGGGAGAACCAAGGTATGTATTGAGGATAGTAGAGATGTTTAATGACCATGGTATGGTAGTAGTAGTATGAGAAGTAATAAGTGCAAATCTGTAGCAAAATGTATCAACATGCATTGGAGAAGATAGGAAAGATTAGTGTGCAAGAATTGGTGAGAAGAGTGTTGGACTTGGGTGTAGTAATGTAATGACTTGGAAATGTATTTGGGATGCTAGGAGTAACATGGTGGAGGAAATATTGAATGGTAGGAGTTGTAGAAAATCTGTAGCATTAGAGAATGAAAAACTGTTGTAGGTGTTGAAAGGAAGTGAGGAAATTGTGTAAATTGTCTCATGGATTTAGTAATGGAATTGGTGGATGAAACAAGGTGTTTTAGGAAGCCTAAATGGCATTATATCATGTGGGATTACATGTAGGAAGATTGGGGAAGGAATGGGTAAGAAAAGAATTGAAAACAAAGTCTGTAGCAGCTTTCTGCTACCGCGACCCCAGAGCCGGGTCGGACCGTGGGTCGGTCGGAGCTTAGGTAACGAAAATAAACCTCTCGGGAATGGACCGACCCAGGGGCCGTGGTCGGACGTGGGTCGGTCGGACTCGAATTTTCTGTTGTCGAAGTTTCGCACTTCGACCGACCCAGAGGTGGGTCGGTCGGTGGGTCGGTCGGAACTTGGACAGCAGACCCGAAACTCTCGGCAATGGACCGACCCAGGACGTATGGGTCGGTCGGAATAGTTCTGGGTCGGTCGGGAGAAATTTCAGAGAACGAAACTTACTGGAATGGACCGACCCAGGGTTGGGTCGGTCGGTGGGTCGGTCGAGCCTTAACTTACAAAAAAAAACTAAACTAAATGAATGTAACTAGCTATATTATATACATATATATATATATATGTATGTATGTATACCCACCTATACATATGTACATGTACATGTAAGCAAGTAAACCATTGTAAGTAGATAAAAGTAAGTAAACAAAATGTTGGTATAGGAATGTAAAGACTTAGTAAGTATGAGTTAGGAGCGTAGGGATAATCGAATTAAATTAATGATAGTTAGATTAATTATTCGATTGTATGTATATCATAGGATTTGATTTGTGAACACCGGAGGAACATTGGATACAAGTACAACGGTGAAAGGTATGATTTCTTCATGCCCTGTATCCTAATCTGGTTACCCCGATTTGTGTGCTTACTTGATCACCTAATAAGATAAACGCACGAATCGGACTATATTGCACTTACTTGTGTTTGTGTATATTGTTCCTGGTATATTTCTCTTGAACAATAGTTTGTATAATTCATGAAATGAATGGATGATGATATGGCGTAAATGAATCTTGTATTGTACTTATGTATTGTATTGCAATTAGTATGAATGTATATTGGGCATTGTATTTGTGAATGTGGCTTGAATATTGACTTGTGCTAATTCCTAACTATCTAACTCCTAACTTAAGTGAGTAAATTGGAATGAGTACAAGTCCGATATAGCTTCGGCCACGCGTGAGGATGAGGTGACACAAGAGGTTGGATCCGATTCCTGGTTCGTAAGCTGGTCCACGGCCCAAATCCCTTAAGTGGGTAGCATCCTGGATTAGTGAACCAAGTAAATCCCGGAGGAGGGACGGTGTAGTCCCCAGGGCCGGAGGTCCCGACGACTTAACTTGAGTAAGAGTAAGAGTAAGAGTAAGTAAGTATGGATCCGTAAGTATGGGTATGAGTATGTATGTGTATGAAGTAACGAGTAAAAGAGTAATCTCCACCCATTAACCCGGGTGGACCAATGAAGCTAACAAGAATTGTATATGTGTATGCACCGTGTATGTGTACTTGAGGACAAGGTAAGTAAGTATCTGATGGTATATGCATTCCTTGTATGTAATGAAATGTATGTATGTATGCCTGCGTAAGTTCATTGTTGTATCGTGTATAAGAGCATGTATGCATGTATGTTGTATGTAAATGAACCGCATGTATACGACCAAGTGGTCGGCGTACCCTCACTAGTACGTGGGGTATGCGGTTATCATGCTCGGCGAAAGCTGACCCCTTCGGGGGACATTTTTTAGTGTGCAGGTACTCGAGCGGATGTGGCCAAGGTGAGAGTCCGGCGGCACACCCTTGTAATTAGAAGTAAGTAGTTGTGAGAAATGGGTAGTGAGTAGACTCTTAGAGAGTAAGTATGAATTTGGAAGAGGTATTCCACTTGTATAAGGATCTTAGTAACTCGGTATGTAGATTGTATTGTATTGTACTTGGAGTATTGTACTGAATTAAGATTGTTGCAGTATTTGGTAAAAGGAGATTGTATTGTAGAATGTAGTACTCGGGATTCCGGTCCATCAGACCGATACTGTATGTAGTAGCAGTAGCCTTGTTAGTCACGTGGGTGACTAACGGCATTGTATCACCCACATTATGTAAGTAAGTATCCGCTGCGTGTATCTGATTTGTAAGGAGATTGGACGGTAAGCATTGTATTATAGTAGGGGTGTTACATTTCATCTTTTTTTTATTCAATGTGGTATAATTCATTTGTAAACTATACTTTTAATTATTTAAATCCTTATTATCCATGTATACTTCTAACATTAGAATTTTGATCTAATGTTTATAATTCTTTTCTCCTTAACTATTATCATTTTAATTATGATAATTTATAATTATTGAACCATCACATTTTCTACACCATTACATATTTATTTATATGTGTGTTATGGAACTATTTATTATATGGTAAGTCTTATAATCTATATTCATTCTTTTAATGAATATCTCTTATATTATAAATGTTATAACTCTTATAACATTAAAACCATATTATAAATTCCATTTAAAAATGTTATATTTTCGAACAGCACCTATGTTCTTAAATATTTACAAAATCCACCACTTAATTAATATAATGTTACATTATAGTTATATAACATATCTTATGACATTTAAATCATTAAAACAATTATAACCTATAATATTTTGTTTAAATACCAATGCCCTTAATTTTCGGCTTTCTTATAACCACAAAACTAAACTTCTATAAAACCACAATTCACTCTCAATTCTAATACATAGTTTTTCTAATTCCCTTAAAACTATATATTATACAATTCTTAATAAACCTTATATATAACTCCAAAAATTACCAAACATACCAAAAGGTTATAAACATTATTCTTAACCTTATTTTTCCTCTAAATCTCGGTTTCTATACATTTGTCCTATTTGTAACAATGTTATAAAATACCATATATATACTTATATAATTCATATGAACTCCAAATTTAACCAAATAAACTTCTAAAAATTTCTAATAACTTAAGGACTTTACTAAACTCCATTTAGCACCCTTAAGTTTCGGTAATTACATTACTACCCCAAATCTTATAAATCTTTTACAATTTAATAAGTATCTTATTATAAGGTAGTATTTTAATTTCTTAAATTTTCCAAACTTGGTCAAAGTCTCCTATATAGTCAACTTTGACTTCTAATACCAAATGGGAACCAATTTTTCGGTAATTACTATTAATAACCTATACTTTTCTATTTTTACAATTTTGACCCAAAACTTTATAAAATGTTATAATTTTTATTAAATTCATTTAAAAACCCTAAATTGCTCTAAATTAAGCCCACGGCTTTCTAATTCCTAATAATTACGAATTGGCCCCAATTTTAATTATAAGCATAAATAAAACCAAATAAGCTTATAAACTTAAATTAAAATGGCCTAATGACATGGCCTTATTACAACCTTGAACTTGCAAAATAAATTACACAATAAATGTCTCAAAATATAGCATATATATTCGGCCTCACCATGGTTTAATTATTTTTCCACATAATGTCATAATTTGACCATTATGTTAATTAAATCTCTTAAATGACTAGCTTAATTTATCTTAGCCATTTTTTTCCATTTTTAGGTCAATATGACCTATATGTAAGTTCACTCTCGGCCATATATATATATATGCTTAAAAATTACAAAAATCATAAGTTTAAGGTGTTTATACCTTGATTATCCTTGTATGCTCTCGGCACTTGTAGGAAAATCACCACTGATTTAGACATGTTTAATACACAAAAACAAGATATGGTTACACTCCAAGCTTGAGCTTAACCATAAGGAATAATTAATGTAAGATTTAAGGCAAAAATCACCTTAAAAATGCAAGGGAAGTTCTAAGGTGTTTCGACCTGAACCAAACACACCACAAGGTGTTAGATCCACCATATTGACATAGGAAATAGTTAGATCTCGAAATTACCTTGTTATTAGGTTTTACCTTGGAAAAATGCCTTAAAAGAGAGTATTTCTCTTGGATCTTGGTCACCCTTGCTCCAAATGGCTAACCAACAGATTCCACATGAAAAGGAGAAGAAGATGAGGCTATGACCAAAGTTTCACAGCCAAACTCGAAGGGAATCAAAAGTTATGAGCTTAAAGCACATTTTTACCTTAAAATGTAGATTTGAACAACCTTGGTCCCTCTACTGGTCTCAACCGAGTTTAGCTCTTGTTCTAACCTTAGAACACTGAGAATAAGCCATAGGAATTGATGAGCCACGAAATTAGGTGTTGGTGGTGAAAGATGAAGAAAAAGAGCTAAAAATGACATTAAAACACTTACATTAGGAGCTTAGGAGCTAGGTTGCCTTCCATGCTCAAGAACAAGCTTGAGAGCTTAAGGAAGGGAGGTCGGCTGGGAAGAGGAATCGGACAAGGAAGGAAGGAAAGAGTGGAAAGATTTGAAATAATGTAAAAAGTAAGTTATTTTCAAATTGAAGTTAGGTATCATTTGTCCAAAATATTGTAAGCTGTCTCCTCTCTTATTGCAAGCCGATTTCCTTGGTCCAAATGGGTCAATTAATTGACCATTGACCATGCTTGGTCAATATTGACTCATGCGGGCCCCACTTTAGGGTTTTATTAATATTTTAATATTAAATTTGTAAAAATTCGTAAATTTGGAATTAAATTCCTAATATGATATAATATGATTAATATCATATTTAAGGATAATTATAATTTTTAAGCCCATTAAAAATCAATTTAAAAGGCAATCTCACAAAAACGTGCTTTAAGGAGTTTTAGCGCACATTTTTGTCACAGGTGTTCCTGAGCTTAGTTTCCTTGAGAATGGTTTTTTGTGTTCCTTATTCATTATAACTTAGGAATCCACTTTGGATCCTATTTGAGGTCATACAACTTTATGGTGTCTTAAAGCACATTTTTGGCTTTACCGATCTTAAGGCGTGTTTTGCCTTGTTGAGATCTTTTAGATTGTTCCCCAATAATATTTAGATGTTTAATAATCATCTTAGATCATTAATAGATCATTTAATTATATTTTAAAGATTAGGGGTATTTCAGTCTACCCCCCTTAAAAAGGCTTCGTCCCGAAGTCCTTAATCCTCTACAGTTCACCTAAGGAATCAAGTTCCACTAAGTAACCAAACAGTCCATTGCTAGGGAGTAACTCCCACTAGGTTCAGACCTAGTCTATACATACAACATATATTAAATAATCAAACTCATGGTATAACTCATTCACATCACAGCACTAAACAAGGTGCACATCCAATCATCAATCAAAAGTACTCAGCGGTACTATATACATTCAACCAGGTGCACCGGCACATACATACATAAATGTATCATACACCAATCATCCACAACATGTATGACGCAGCATACCAACAAAACAAACACAAAACAAGACCTAATGCACAACATGTGCGCAAGCCAAGTGGTGTCTACCCCCCTTAAAAAGGGTTTGACCACGAACCCGTACAAGTATCACAGCTACTACTCGAAGAGTGCTGGGTACTTCGCTCTCATGGAGTCCTCTAACTCCCATGTAGCCTCCTCCACCTCATGGTTCGACCAGAGAACCTTGACCATGCTAACGGTCTTGTTCCTAGTCTGCCTCGTCTTCGTATCGAGAATGCGGAGTGGTACTTCCTCATATCGTAGAGCGGGTCCAACTCTAAAGTCTCTGGCTGCAAAACGTGCGATGGATGGGGCACATACCTCTTCAACTGTGAAACGTGAAAGACGTCGTGCACCCTCCCGAGCTCTGCTGGTAAATCCAGTCTGTAGGCTAACGGGCCCACTCGCTCCCTAATCGCATAAGGTCCAACATACTTTGGGCTCAACTTGCCCTTCTGCCCAAACCGGAATATCCCCTTCATGGGTGACACTCTAAGGAATACCATATCATCGGTAGTGAACTCAATGTCCCTCCTCTTGGTGTCTGCATTTGCTTTCTGCCGGTCCTGCTCTCATATTCTTGCGAATCTGTGGGACATCCTCCTTAATCTGCTCTAGGTACTCTGGTCCTAGAAGCGTAGTCTCGCTGGCCTCATCCCAGCATAAAGGAGTCCTACACGGTCTACCATAAAGTGCCTGAAATGGTGGCATCTGTATCGAGGAGTGGTAGCTGTTGTTGTAGGCGAACTCTATCAGATGTAGTCGCTCTAACCAACTCCCCTGAAAATCTAAGGCACATGCTCTCAGCATGTCCTCCAGTGTCTGGATGGTCCTCTCACTCTGACCGTCGGTCTGTGGATGGAACGCCGTACTAAGCTTCAACTTTGTACCCAAGGCTTCCTGAACCTGTCCCCAGAATCTGGACAAAAATCGAGGGTCCCTATCAGAAACAATAGTCTTTGGCACACCATGGTGCCGGATCACCTCCTTCTGGAACAAGTCCGCTAACTTCGGGACGTTCCAGGTATCCTTCATAGCAACAAACTTTGCCACCTTCGTCAGACGGTCCACAATGACCCAAATCGTGTTCAGTCCTCCCTTAGTCGGTGGGAGACCGACAACGAAATCCATCGAAATGTCCTCGAACTTCCAACAAGGAATAGGCATAGACTGCACTAAACCTCCGGGTCTCCTATGCTCAAACTTAACCTTCTGACAGGTCAAGCATCTAGCCACATACTCAGCTACATCCTTCTTCATCCCGCTCCACCAGAAATGAACCTTCAAATCCTTATACATCTTCGACGAACCAGGGTGGACGGATAAGGACGAGCAATGAGCCTCCTGGAGTATCTTCTCCTTCAGATCAGGAGACGACTCCGGAATACACAAACGGCCCTTCAGTCGAATCATGCCATCATCGCACAGTTCGAAGTCATATTTTAGCCTCTCAAAACAACCATCTATCATTTTCTGCCTGATACTCTGCATATAGTGATCACTCTCCTGTGCAGCTCGTATCTCATCAATCATACTGCTGTTTGCTAATAAAGTGAACAATGAATGAGCTCTGCGGCTCAGGGCATCAGCTACCACATTCGCCTTGCCCTCTTTGTACCTCAGGTCTATATCGTAGTCCTTCAAGAACTCGACCCATCTTCTCTGTCGCATGTTCAGCTCCTTCTGCGAGAAGAGATGCTGTAGACTCTTGTGATCAGAGTAGATAGTGACTGTCACACCATACAAATAATGTCGCCAGATCTTCAAAGCGAAGACTACTGCGCCTAACTCAAGGTCATGTGTGGGGTAATTCACCTCATGCTTCTTCAGCTGTCGGGATGCGTAAGCAACTACCTTCCCGTGCTGCATAAGCACACAGCCTAGACCGGTTCCAGAGGCATCACAGTATACCTCGAACCCATCAGTGCCCTCAGGGATAGTAAGAACGGGCGCTGATGTCAGGAGATCCTTCAGCGTCTGAAAGGACTGCTCACACTCTGCAGACCATAAGAACTGGGATTCCTTCTTCATTAGATTAGTCATTGGTTTGGCTTCCTTGGAGAAGTCCTTCACAAATCTTCGATAATACCCTGCCAAACCCAGAAAGCTACGGACGTCTGTGACTGTCTTCGGCCTTGGCCAACTCTTCACTGCCTCAATCTTAGCAGGATCTACAGATATGCCGCTAGCTGATATAATGTGTCCTAGAAATGACACGCTGTCTAACCAGAACTCACACTTAGAGAGTTTGGCATACAGCTGGTTCACTCTCATAATATTCAACACCTGTCTCAAATGGAACTCATGATCTTCCTTGGTTTTTGAATAGATCAGAATATCGTCGATGAAGACTACAACTGAACTATCAAGATGCTCTCTAAAAAGTCGGTTCATCAAGTCCATGAATATGGCTGGCGCATTCGTCAGTCCGAATGGCATAACGGTGAACTCATAGTGTCCATACCGTGTCCTGAAAGCTGTCTTCTCAATGTCACCCTCTGCAATCCTAATCTGATGGTAGCCAGATCTGAGGTCTATCTTCGAGAACACACTGGCTCCTCTCAGCTGATCAAACAAATCATCTATCCGTGGTAATGGGTACTTGTTCTTGACTGTAACCGCATTAAGCTCGCGGTAGTCGATGCAGAGTCGCATACTGCCGTCCTTTTCTTGACGAACAGCACTGGAGCACCCCAAGGAGAAACACTAGGTCGAATGAATCCCTTGTCGAGGAGGTCCTCCAGTTGTACTTCAGCTCCCTCATCTCAGCCGGTGCCATACGGTAGGGTGCCTTAGCAATGGGGCCCGTACCTGGCAACAATCGACGGCGAACTCAACCTCGCGCACAGGTGGCATGCCTGGCAGCTCATCAGGAAATAGTCGGGAAAATCTACCACGACTGGAATGTCTACGTCCGTCACGTCGCTCTGTCTCGTGTCCTGTACATAACAGAGGAAGGCTTGTCGGCCCTTCCTAACATCCTTCATCAGGGACAATGCTGACACGATCTTGACAGTCGGCTCTCTCCTCACACTGCGGTATGACACTGTCCTGCCGCTCGGCCCCTTCAGTATAGTCGATGCTCTGCACAATGAAGGCGGCCCCTATGTTTCTGTAGCCAATCCATGCCCACTATGATGTCAAAACCCAAGTTTCTGAACTCGATCAGTCAATGGGAAGGTCTCAGTCATAATGCTGATCTCTAACCCTGTATACTGTCTGGTGCAACCTACTTTCTCCTTCGAAGGAAGGGTGACTGCAAAGTCTGAAAGCTGTTCGGGGGTGGCCCCCAGCTTCTTAGCAAACCGAGGAAATAAAAGAATGCGAAGCCCCTGAGTCGAACAATACGGAAGCACTAACCCATCATAGGAAAGGTACCTGAGATTACCTCTCGTATTAGCATCGAGTCCCAATAAATCACTAATTTACTGTTGTTTGTAATTGTCATACCTGTGATGACATTACCAGACTCCTTGGCTTGCGCCATGTCTAGGATGCAGATGGTACCCTCCTTCCATTACTATAGCCTGAAGTTATGAATTATCGGTATCAACAAAACTGAACACATATACTTGAAGTAGGAAACTCTTATTTCATTCATTCCAACTGGTATACAAGGTTACACACTTAACTACTACTATTACATCAATACTGTCTGAAAGTCAAATTTAAACGGCCAGGTCGGATGTGGGTATCATTCACTAAAGTGGTGGTGCGGTATTGAGCTTAATGCTCTTAATACCATGATATACAAGCCTCGACTCTCCACCAAATACTAACACATCTCCAGACTTGAGGATGATCTTGCTTGCTAGATCCATCCTCTTCTGGTCTCCATAAATAAACTCAGCATCATCGCCGATGGAAAATGATACAACTGGTATTCCTCTGGTGATGGACTCGGTCGTCTCATCACGGTCCTGGTGCATTCCAAGCTTCCCTCCTTGTTCATAGTAATTGATGATGCAAACGTCAGGTGTCATGTCGGGTAATGGATAAACCTCACAGTCTTGAGCAATATCCATTGCGTTTCTCACCAAGGTAAGGAAACTCTCAGGTATACTAGGTATAGATACGTCACCTACCATCCTCACCTCTCGATAAACCCTAGCTTGTGGATCCCAATCTTTTCCTAAGCACATCATGTGCAGTTTCATTCTAGAACCACTAGTAAATACAGGGGTATAAAAACCTCCTATGCCCTTACCCAAAGCTCTACACTCATTCACTATGGTGATTTGCTCATCTAGGGTTAGGAACTCTCTGAGAAGTATCATGCCCGGTCTGACTACATGACACAACTCACTAGGGTACTCCCGTCTTTCTTCCACGGGTCTAGGTGATCTCTGTCTTGTAAGTGTGGGATAGCAGATATCGAAGTCTCCTAAGAGGTAAAAGGTTTCCTAGGTAAGTTGTTTATCTAAAACGGTAATTTAAACACTCATTCATGCAAGGTAAAACGTTTAACACTTAGTCATGCTTTCATACAATGGTTAAGGTTTCAAATGCTAACCTTCACCACGCTGGGTACTAGTGCCAGCGGCTAAAGCGCCCGCTGCATTCAGCATACGGTTGCCCGGCGGGTTCTGGCCCTGGTTCTGCAGCTGCTGCTGCTGCCCTCTCTGGGCTTGGGGCGCCGGCCCCCTCTGGCCCCCTCGGGCTCCACCTCCTCCAGTAGGTGCGCCCTGAGTCCCCTTCGGTGGGCGGTATGCTCGGCTATCTGGATTATTAAAGCACTCGAACGACCTGTGGCCCTTCTTTCCACAGTGGTGGCAGTCCACCGCTTGCCCGGTGCAGTCGACACCCGGGTGGTCTTTACCACAGCGCTTGCAGTGAAAGTGGCGCTGGGGTGCAGAACCTATTATCATGTCACACTCAGGTTAGTACAAGGATGGTAATGGGTAGTGTAGTACACAATTTATTCACAAGGTTAGATCGCTTACCCTTAGGGGGTACAGATCTAAGAGGCTGCACTCGTAGGTAGGCCCGGTCAGCAACGGGACCTTGTCTTTACCCTTTTGGCTGGCCTGCTCCTTCTTCTTCTCCCTCCAGGAGAACTTCTTCTTCCTGTGATCGTCAAAGTGTCAGGATTAGCAGGTATAAAAGCAGGCAGTAAGTAAGTAATTTAAATGGATTAAATAACTTAAGGTGGTTCTTACTTCCAGCCCTTACTGCCTCCGCCTCCAGCCTCAGTCTCTGCCTCTTTCTCTGGGGCCTTACGCTTCTGCCCCTGGCCGTCCTCCCGGCTGTTCACCATCATCTCATCCAGTCCGAGAAGCAGCGTCATAACACTCCTGCACATATATAAGTTCCCGAACTTGTAACAAATCAAACTGAGTTATAAGGTACAAACTGTCAATTAGTTTTACCTGAACCGTAGGGTACAAGGTAGCACCCATGGCGGCCTTAATAGCATATCTCAACCCGCCTCTAAACTTCTCTACTTTCACAGCATCAGAATAAACAACTCCTGGGACGAAGTCCAAGAGCCCAATAAACAAGGCGTAGTACTGATCTACTGTCATATTACCCTGCCTCAGGGCCTCAAACTCCTCCCTCTTCCTCTGCTTCAGATGAGCAGGATATACTTCTCTCTCAACAATTCCACGAAACCAGTCCACCCAAAACCCTCTATAGCAAGATAATGTGCCTTCACGGACCTCCACCACGTGCTGGCAGCGTCCTTCAGGTGAAAGGCTGCTATATCAACTCGGTGCTCAGCAGGCACATGTATGGCATCAAACGCCTTCTCGTGCTCAACGATGTATCTCTCGAGGACAGTGGGGTCAGCAACTCCATCATAGGTAGGTACTCGCGTGTCAGCTACGCTCTTCAGCCAATTCGGCTCTCTAGGTGCGGGTACGGGTGGGACTACCGGTGGTGCAGGTGGTGCTCCTATATGGATACCTCCCACTGGGCTAGCTGAGCGAAGACGGCAGCTACCGTCTCAGCCACGCCCGCGGCTGGGGCCCCGGAGGACCTGCTCCAGGCCCGCCGCCTCTTCCACCACCCTTGCCTGCTGATCGCCTCCCGGAAGACATCTGAAGAATTCAGAATCAAGGTCAGCTCTTGGTATAAGTATGTACTTCACCATAACTTAACTCAAATCATTTACAACTATCTCTTGGTACTGGTGTGTAATAACCTAGGCTCACGGTACTTAAACTACTATCTCTTGTAATCAGAGCGGTACTCCGCTCTGATACCACTTTTGTAACACCCCTACTAATTCGGCTCCTAATAATCCTATAGAGTCGCGCACAATAATATCTCGCAGCGGTAAATAATAAACTATCGCCCTAATGGTGTCACTGTTATCACTCGCCCATACGGGTGATAACGATTTACCTGATAATCAACTTGCGAAACGTATTCCCGCAGTGACCACAAGAGATAGATAGTAGTACTTAAACAACTTAAAACAAATCTAACATCAACAATTATTACAGACCGTGAGCATCTAAACCAAATACACCTCGGTTAAACAACCCGAGTCCAAAACAACCTGAGTATCACACCGTACCAAGTCTAAACCAACGTAATATCAATGGTCACGCCTCGCTGCGACCCACCAGCTAATCACCTGAAATAAAGATGGTTTGTGGTATGGAATCAGCCCCTGCTGAGTATGTCATCACATGCCCCGTCATGCCCCCAAAGACCCCTCAATTATTTGGTCGAGAGCATGAGGTTCATTACATGCAATACCGTTTTAATTTAAAACTGAAAAATTAACAGTAATCCATACAATAACACAACCATCAACATATAAATACCACAAGTATAACCAATGAACAATCAAGCGAAACAACGAGATAGTAACAAGTATTAATTCTCGTCCATGGTATAGAAACCAATATCGTTCGCCACTGTATAATTCTAACTGTATTATTTGTTCAGTTATACCTAGTGACAATGTCTTAAAACGACATGTCTCTAGTTACCCATATATTATGGCGGGTCACCCACGGCAGTAGCCACTCCAACGGTAGAGTCTCCGACCAACGAGCCATTCTAGCTCACGGGAAATTTTCTTGATACTTGCGGACCCGTACGCGGACATCCTGGTATCGTTTTTGTGATCACAGCGCGCACCAAGAGCCACATCCTCTTGGCTTTACTTTCCTTCCTTATTAATTTTATTCCATCGCATCGCATTACCAAATTTTCCTAACACAGCAGACTAAGGTCATTAGTCCAATCCGGAGTCTGTAAACTCGGGATCCAGTGTTAGATACGAGAGCGGCGTATAGAAAGGCCAATGCTCCGTATAAAAGTCTCGGATAATATGTATATCTTATTATCCTAGTGCTACAACGTTTTCTGACGTTCCTTATATTCATATAAGATAGCACCATAGCCGCTAGTTCGTTTTATATATATTGGTTCATATATACGAACCGGTACTGTTAACTCAACAACAGTAATATAAGCAGCTATAAATATACAATTCATGCATATTAATTATCACATTCAGACAAACAATCTTATCACAGATCACACAGAAGTCTGAACTGAGGAAGCCCTCAGAGACAATCAGAGACACATAACAACATACCGTTCACCCTGATGTATTACGGTGGAGTATGAACCAGCAAGTTCCTATGCTCCTTGTGTCGCCTCTAACAGTCTAAACAATACATAATGCTACTGATTAGCATACGTATAACAACACAATCCTACGGTACCCCGTACCGTCACTATTAACTCCCGGTTAACCCCCCGTTATTAACTGTCAATATTTGTCGGGCTTTTGGTTTAACTCGAGATTGGAAAAGTGTTTCATTATATGCGTAGTCTTATCTTGTATATTAATGGACTTATTATTGGACTTTGTTATCGCATGTATGGTTCTTTGTCATGCACTATGCATCTCCTCCTTAGTATTTATTTTTCTAAGGTTTGTCTCTTTTCTTTTCACTTTTTTTTTTATTCAATGTGGTATAATTCATTTGTAAACTATACTTTTAATTATTTACAATCCTTATTATTCCATGTATACTTCTAACATTAGAATTTTGATAACTAATGTTTATAATTCTTTTCTCCTTAACTATTATCACTTTAATTATGATAATTTATAATTATTGAACCAAATCACATTTTCTACACCATTACACATATTTATTTATATATGTGTGTTATGGATCTTATTTATTATATGGTAAATCTTATAATCTATATTCATTCTTTTAAATGAATATCTCTTATATTATAAGTGTTATAACTCTTATAACATTTAAAACCATATTATAAACTCCATTTAAAAATGTTATTATTTTCGAACAGCACTTATGTCCTTTAATATTTACAAAACCCACCACTTAATTAATGTAATGTTACAATATTGTTATATAACATATCTTATGACATTTAAGTCATTTAAAACAATTATAACCTATAACCATACTTTGGTTATAAAATACCCAATGGCCCTTAATATTTTTGGCTTTTACTTATAACCACTAAACTTCTATAAAACCACAATTCACTCTCAATTCCTAATACATAGTTTTTCTAATTCCCTTAAAACTATATATTATACACCCTTCTTAATAAAACCTTATATATAACTCCAAAAATTACCAAACCATACCAAAAGGTTATAAACATTATTCTTAACCTTATTTTTCCTCTAAATCTCGGTTTCTATACATTAGTCACCTATTTGTAACAATGTTATAAAATACCATATAATATACTTATATAGTTCATATGAACTCCAAATTTAACCAAATAAACTTCTAAAAATTTCTATTAACTTAAGGACTTTACTAAACTCTATTTAGCACCCTTAAGTTCGGTAATTACATTACTACCTTACTACCCCAAATCTTATAAATCTTTTACAATTTAATAAGTATCTTATTATAAGGTAGTATTTTAATTTCTTAAATTTTCCAAACTTGGTCAAAGTCTCTTATATAGTCAACTTTGACTTCTAATACCAAATGGGAACCAATTTTTCGGTAATCACTATTAATAACCTATACTTTTCTATTTTTACAATTTTGACCCAAAACTTTATAAAATGTTATAATTTTTATTAAATTCATTTAAAAACCCTAAATTGCTCTAAATTAAGCCCACGGCTTTTCTAAATTCCTAGTAATTACGAATTGGCCCCAATTTTAATTATAAGCATAAATAAAACTAAATAAGCTTATAAACTTAAATTAGAATGGCCTAATGACATGGCCTTATTACAACCTTGAACTTGCAAAATAAATTACACAATAAATGTCTCAAAATATAGCATATATATTCGGCCTCACCATGGTTTATTTACTTTTCCACATAATGTCATAATTTGACCATTATGTTAATTAAATCTCTTAAATGACTAGCTTAATTTATCTTAGCCATTTTTTTCCATTTTTAGGTCAATATGACCTATATATGTAAGTTCACTCTCGGCCATATATATATATATGCTTAAAAATTACAAAAATCATAAGTTTAGGGTGTTTATACCTTGATTATGCCTTGTATGCTCTCGGCCACTTGTAGGAAAAATCACCACATGATTTAGACATGTTTAATACACAAAAACAAGATATGGTTACACTCCAAGCTTGAGCTTAACCATAAGGAATAATTAATGTAAGATTTAAGGCAAAAATCACCTTAAAAATGCAAGGGAAGTTCTAAGTGGTTTCGACCTGAACCAAACACACCACAAGGTGTTAGATCCACCATATTGACATAGGAAATTGTTAGATCTCGAAATGTTACCTTGTTATTAGGTTTTACCTTGGAAAAATGCCTTAAAAGAGAGTATTCTCTTGGATCTTGGTCACCCTTGCTCCAAATGGCTAACCAACAGATTCCACATGAAAAGGAGATTAAGATGAGGCTATGACCAAAGTTTCACAGCCAAACTCGAAGGGAATCAAAAGTTATGAGCTTAAAGCACATTTTTACCTTAAAATGTAGATTTGAACAACCTTGGTCCCTCTACTGGTATCAACCGAGTTTAGCTCTTGTTCTAACCTTAGAACACTGAGAATAAGCCATAGGAATTGATGAGCCACGAAATCTAGGTGTTGATGGTGAGAAGATGAAGAAAAAGAGCTAAAAATGACATTAAAACACTTACATTAGGAGCTTAGGAGCTAGGCTTGCCTTCCATGCTCAAGAACAGACCTTGAGAGCTTCAAAGGAAGGGAGGAGCTCGGCTGGGCAAGAGGAAATCGGACAAGGAAGGAAGGAAAGAGTGGAAAGATTTGAAATAATGGAAAAAGTAAAGGTTACTATTGCAAATTGAAGTTAGGTATCAATTTGTCCAACAATTATTGCAAGCTGCCTCCTCTCTTATTGCCAGCCGGTTTCCTTGGTCCAAATGGGTCAATTAATTGACCATTGACCATGCTTGGTCAATATTGACTCATGCGGGCCCCACTTTAGGGTTTTATTAATATTTTAATATTAAATTTGTAAAAATCTGTAAAATTTGGAAATTAAATTCCTAATATGATATAATGTGATATAATATCATATTTAGAGGTATTTATAACCTTTTTGCCCATTAAAACTAATTTAGAAGACAAATTCACAAAAACGTGCTTTAAGGAGTTTTAGCGCACATTTTGTGTTGCCTGGTGTTTCTGGGCTTAGTTTCCTCTGAGAATAGTTTTGTTGTGTTCCTTACTTTATTATAATACTTAGGAATCCACTTTGCATCCTATTTGAGGTCACACAATCTTTATGGTGTCTTAAAGCACATTTTTGGCTTTACCGATCTTAAGGCGTGTTTTGCCTTGTTGAGATCTTTTAGATTGTTCCCCAATTTTATTTAGATGTTTAATAATCATCTTAGATCATTAATAGATCATTTAATTATATTTTAAAGATTAGGGGTATTTCAATATGTATTGTGTATTGTGGATTTCGGGAAAAAGGTAAGTATGTATCTGTTGGCCTGTATGGTTTGGCTTGTATGTATTGAAGTGTATGTATGTATTCCTTGTGTAAATTACTGTAGTATTATGTATGAAGGCATGTACGCATGTATGTATGAATAAAATGAACTGCATGTATTCGACCAAGTGGTCGACGTACCCTCACTAGTACGCGGGGTATGCGGTTATCATATTCAGCGAAAGCTGACCCCCTAGGGGGAATGTTTTTAGTGTGCAGGTACCCGAAGCGAATATGGTCAAGGTAAGAGACCGGTGGCTACACTTGGACAGTTAGTAGTAGAATGTAGAAGTGTACTAAGTGGCACACCCCTTGTACTTAGAAAGTAAGTAGTTGTGAGGAATGGGTAGTGGTTAGACTCTTAATGAGTGTGTATGGAATTGAAAAAGGTATTGTACTTGTATAAGGATCTTAGTAAAACTCGGTGTATTATACTGTATTGAACCTATGGAGTATTGTAATGAATGGGAAGTTCTAGTATTTGAATTGGTAACTGGAGTATGTATTGTAAGTGTGTAGTACTCGGATATTCCGGTCCATCAGAACGATGCTGTATGTAGTAGTAGTAGTAGCCTTGTTAGTCACGTGGGTGGCTAACGGCATTGTATCACCCACCGTTGAGTATGTAAGTATCCGCTGCATGAGTCTGGATTGTATAAGGAGATTGGACGGTAATGACAGTATTAGCGGTAGGGGTGTTACAAAAAGTGGTATCAGAGCGAAGTATCGCTCTGATGACTGGAAATACCGAGTTTAGGAAATACCGAGTTAGGAATTAGGAACTTAGGGCTAAGGGCTGAGTGTTAGCATTAGAGACATGCTAGTTAGGAATTCCCGGTGTGTATCGGATACCTACAATACCAGACCCGCCCTCCGCAAACCCACTGTATAACTTGGGAAAGGACGCCAGAGAGAAGGGAAGTCCTCTCATACTCGGGAAAACCATATCTGGCAGTTGTGAAGCAATCACACAGTAAACAAGAACCGACATATGGTAGATTCCAAGAATTGGAAGTCCCGGAGATGGATCCCGGTTGGACAACAAAACCTGCATTTAATAGCGGTGGAATGAGCACTCCAACTACAAGGAGGTACAACTTACAACAGCATGGGGCGACCTGCTTAGCAGTCGCAAGGACCTGGCTAGTCAACCAGCAGCAGGAAAAGAAGCACTAAGCGTGCAACAGAGCGGAAAAGGAACAGTAACGGAACCCAAGACACAAGTATATGGAACAGTAATAGCTAGATAATACCACCAACGGTATGCTAGCTGACTAAGGACATAGTCGGGAGTGGCTAACTCCGAAACTACAACGCCAAAAAGGTTACAATACCTGGCCGACATAGCTTACACAGCTACAAGGATATCCATGGGATATGAACCGATAGGACTATAGGAGTAGTGCCTAGACGAGCTAAGGCTCAATCACCACGGTAAACCAGTGGGAACGAGCAACCAGGAAAAACACAAACTAAATAATGGGGATCTCCAAGAATTGGAGAAGTACCCCGACCAAGACAACCATGTCAAGATCCATGAGAAGCTACTTAAAAGGATCGAGTATCCCAAACATAGATCGATATGATCAAGGGAAGAGTCAACAAGACTATTAAGTACAAGTGGGAACCATACCAAGACCGGTATAGGTTTAACCAAAACCAACAGTACCACGCACTAGCCACGACAAGTGCAGTAAGGGCAGGAACATGTAGAGGAACACTAACACACCACAAGTACATAGTAATGTACCGAGACTGCAAAGAAGCGACTACCGAATCACGTATCCTAAAAATAGGAAGAAAGGAACCTTGGAAAGGCCTAACGGCCTGACCATTGTATTAAGGATATACCAGTCAGCAAGAAGCTGGACTTGGTCAAGACCTCAACATGGCTATGCCATGAAGAACATCTTTTATCACTGAACCGTTATTTTCAAACCAAGTTTTCTTTCAAAACCACAAACCTTCTTTTAAAACCTTGGATTTTAAAAACCGAACCAACATAATTACGGTGAGTATCATAGAATGATACAAGAGGAGTTGACAATAGAATACTTCACCTAGGCGTGTGACGAGCACTACAAGTGTACCCAATTACGGGATATGGGACAACCGCACTCCAAAGGAGCTTGTGGGCCTGACATATAGTTAGGTAAGTGGTGACGTATCAACATGGTACCCCACGTATGTATACATGTAGTGTACGGAACACGGGAAGTAGTCAACTCCATTCTACGGACCATCAGTAAGTTCAAACCAGAACAACTGGACACTTCAGACGATCAAGAAGAAGAAACTCAACTAAGTAATAAGTATAAGAGAACTCGGAGAATCCATCTGAACATAAGGAATGAGGGTTAGAAAGCGCAAAGAGCGTAGAATAATAAGTATAGACATTGGATATGTCTCAAGGACTACAAACAAATACATGGTAGCAGGAACGAACATCCAGCCCAACACAGTAAGGCAAAAGCCTAACGTGAACACCACAATGCTCAACAAACGGGACGGAGTTCCTAAGAGCAATCACAAGGTTACCATGAAGTATAATCCATCATTGGAGATGATTTTGAACCTAGCCTTAAGCACTAGGAGGAAGTATGAACAGTCTACCCAGGAACGGGAGACGTTATAACCCGAAAAGGGATAACTCAAATACAATACCACAAGGCGGTATAGTAGACCCGACATGTCATAAACATTAGCCGGATGTAAAGGCGTAACCTAACAACACCCAAGGAGCAATCATTGAGGGGTGTGTGAATTAACAACAGTCAAACGAAGTGTCATAATAAGACCACGACAGCTGGAACGAACACTCGGTGTAACACCCCTACCGCTAACACTGTAATTACCGTCCAACTCCTTATACATTCGTACTCTCGCAGCGGATACATACTTACTCAATGGCGGGTGATACAATGCCGTTAGCCACCCACGTGACTAACAAGGCTACTACTACATACAGCATCGGTCTGATGAACCGGAATATCCGAGTACTACTCGATACAATACATACTCTCATTACATGCTGAATACTGCAATGCTCCATTCGATACAATACTCCATTCAATACCATACTCCATTCAATACAATACTCCACAATTCCGTACAAGATAATACACTACGCATACCGAGTTTACTAGGTTCCAAAATCATTACAGTACTTCTCCCAAATTCATACACACTCACTAGGAGTCAATCTGCTTCCCATTCCTCACAAACTAGATGCTTCTAATTACAAGGCGCGCCACCGGTCTCTTACCCTGACCGTATCCGCTCCGGGTACCTGCGCGCTAAAAACGTTCCCCCGAGGGGGTCAGCTTTCGCTGAATATGATAACCGCATACCCGCGTACTAGCGAGGGTACGCCGACCATTTGGTCGAATACATGCAATTCATTTTGCAATACATACATACATACTACATGCCTTCATTCACGATACTTCAATACTACACAAGATATACATACATACGTACAATACCATACATGCTTGGAAGACAATACAAGTCAACCAATACTTACCTACCATCTTTCGGGTTACACATACACAATACATACTCATTACATACCCAATACGCAATACGGAGATACAATTCTCCAATACATACAAAGGTCCAGTTAGCTTCATTACACACCCGAGTTAATCGGTGTTCGATGCTCTTTTACTTCCGGTCAATGACTTACAATAGTCAAGACCAATACACATACAATACTTACTTCTTACATACTTTACTTCCAGTTAAGTCGGTATGACCTCCGGGCAGGGATTACTACATCCCACCACCAGGCTTTAGGGTGGCCCACTAATCCAGGATGCTACCCATTCAAGGGAATTGGTCCATGGAAAAGATTATAGCCAGGATTCGGATCCAACCTCTTGTGTTTCCTTATCCTCACGCGTGGCCGAAACTATATCGGGCTTCTACTCATTCCATTTTACTCATTACTCATGTTAGGAGTTAGATTGTTAGGAATTAGTAGAAGTCCATACTTACTTTCCATACATACATACAATACACAAGTACTCATACTTACACATACACTTCATTTCCATTCATACATTTCATGAATTATACAAACTAAATGTTCAAGAAGATTCAACAAGAACGAAATAGTTCAAACACAGTTAAGTGCAATATAAGTCCGATTCGTGCATTTATCTTGTTGGTGATCACATAAGCACACAAATCGGGGTAACCAAGTTAGGATACAGGGCATGAAGAAATCATACCGTTCACCGTTGTATCCATACTACCGGATCCTTCGAGGATCAACTATTTGATTCCTATACATACATGAAGTAGTATGATCAATGGTCTATTATTGATCTAACTTACTCCTTCATTGATATTCTCAATGTTTACTTACTACTCCTTTACATTCATACTTGGTTATAAAACCATTATTTTCCTTATTACTTCTTAAGCTTGCTTCCTTACTCATCTACTTACTTTCTTACCATTACTACTTCATTAATGGTGTATTACTACATATATATGCATATGTGTATATAGGCATATACATGTATATATGATTACTATAATCATATAATTAAAACACTTTTTTTTTACTCGACCGGACTTGCGACCGACCTTGCAAGTCCGGTCCATTCCAGTAGGCTACATCGTGTAAAAATTCCAGGGCCGACCGACCTTGCAAGTCCAGTCCCAAGGTCGGTCCATTCCAGTAAGTTTCGTATTTGAAAATTTTAGCCCGACCGACCTTGCAAGTCCGGTCGCAAGGTCGGTCCATTCCAGTAACTTGCATTACGGGAATTTTTCTGACCGAACTTGCAAGTCCGGTCGCAAGTTCGGTCCATTCCAGAAGGTTTCTGACGGGAGAAATTTCTGGTCCGACCGAACTTGCAAGTCCGGTCCAAGGTCGGTCGATTCCAGAAGGTTTCCCGTCTTGTAAATCTGGGCTCGACCGACCTTGCAAGTTCGGTCCTAAGGTCGGTCCGGCCCAGTACTCCAGTTTTAAAATCTGTTTTTGGGTGTTTTCTTTACCCATTGTTTCCCCAATCTTTACCAATACTTTCCTACATGTTTACCACTCATTTAGGTGTTCTAAATCACCTTAATTCATACACCAAACTTGCTACTCAATTCTTACACAACTCACACCAATTTCATCATCTCATTTCAGCACTTACACTATTTTTCTCCACACTAATGCTACAGATTTTGGTTCCCTTCATTATGCTACAGATTTTCCCTCAGCACTTATCCTCCAATACTTCCTCAACTGATGCTACTCCTAGCATCCAAAATGCATTACTCACAACCTAATCCCATCCCATTTACAAACTCATATCCAAATATGTTACAAGCTACTAAACACTCATTTTGAACTTTCCAAAATCTGTTCCAAATGTATCTAAGTCCTCAAATTCCTAGATAAAATTCGACATAGTCTCCCCTATAATTCTTACTTGCTCACACACCATTTCAGCTCACAATTTGCTCATTCACATACCTGTTTATTCAATACACTATGCACACCATTCAACACTACTACAACAACAATAAAATTCCTGCACACATACACATACTACCCATGGTTTCCCAAGCTTTTTAAACATCATTTAAAAGCTTCAAAACTGTTACAACTTCATTACTCATTATACTACAATATACTCACTACTCATTATTCAATTCACTACTCATTTTACTACTCCAAAAATTGTTACAATACTACATACAAGACTAGCTCAAGGTAAAGATAATTACCTCGTGTTTCTAGTTTTCTTTCTTCCTTTTTCCTCCTTCCTTTCTTCTCCTTTGTTCTCGGTCCCAATGAGATTCACACACACAAGTGCTACAGCCCATACCAAATACACAACACCATTCAAATTTTACCCTTATTCAACCTAAAGCTTAAAGCATAGTTTTAGGGTTTAAGAAAAGCTATTACCTTCCAATGGATGAATGGAGTTCTTGACTAGCAAGAGGACAAGATTCCTAGCCCAAATGAGAAGCCAAAATCGGCTGGAGCAAGAAGAACCAAGAGTTCAAAACATGGAAATTCTTATAATGCACACAAGGGCTAGAAATGATGGATTTTCAAAATTCTTTTTACCTCAAGATGAAGGAGGTGAAGGTGCTTCTAATGGTGGACTTGAATCTTCAAATGGAGAATACCCACCGAAATGAAAGTGGAGCTTTTGGATTTTTGAAAGGAGGAAAACGTTCTCCTTTGCAAGGGGATTCCAATGGTATGGTTTTTATAATTTTTGGAGCAAGATTAATGGGTTAACAAGAGGAGAGAAGGTGAGCTTGGTGGGGGTTTCTTCAAATCTCCATGCTTGTCGCAGGGAAGAAGAAAAATAGAGAAGGAGGGAGATGGATGCGTGAGAGGAAGAGGGAGAGTAGGAGAGAGAGGGTCCCTTTTTTTCTTTCTTTTTTCTTTGTCTTGTTGTGAGTTACAAATAATTAAGAGAGTGAGTGAGAGGAGGGAGTGACCGGCCCCATATACACACACACACAGTTTTTAACTTTTTTTTTTGCAAAGTGGACACACTAAGTTTGTTTATTTGCATTCTTACCCCACGACTTTCCAGTTTTGACAGTTTTACTAACCGGAACCCGTTTTCCGGAATTTTCTCGTTTAATTAATTTTATTGGTTCTAAGGCTTCACCAATATTTATTAGTGACTATTTAGTTGACCAAAATTGTTACGAGTCTGTTTGACTTGCTTAAAGTTGCGTCTTCCCGGTTTCCTCGAAAAACGCGCTTTTAAGTTCGTTTATGCTTTTAATCCATTTTAAGGATCCGTTTTCTTCGGGAGTTGTTCCCTTATATTATTTAGGCACTATTAAGCCTTAAGAATCCATATAATACTCTAACCGAGGTATCACCCCTCTTATGGTTATTTAACGCTTACTTAGCTTTTTTCGCTTTTTAAGCGTTTCTCCATTTCTTTTGGACTTATCTTTCCTTACCATAATTACTTAGGCATTATTAGGCCCTCAAATACGTATTAGAATAATCTTAATCCCTATATTTAAGTTCGGGGTATTTCACTCGGTTAGGACACCGAAGGGATTTCACTTAACAGGAAATATCCTAAATTACAAAAGGCACTAATTAGCAGTAGGTTGCTTGATGGGCCTCCTATGAACGGAAGCGTGATGTCACGACTTACCATGGAGCCCAGCAATACCTCCACCCGATGGGGTATACAAGGAGTGGAAATGAGTATAAGCAGCTTGCAAAGAGCATAGCTTGCAGCAATAAGGCTTAAAAGCCATAAACTTAATACGTTATATAAACCTTAACGGTTGCAAAACCACACCATTTAATAACAAGACTTGCAAAAGATATTGCTTCATACGACAAACAGATTGTCAACTGAACAACCCAATTAAAGCTCAACATAATGAGCGGCTTGGAGTAATGGTTACCTCAATGTCACTGTCACTAGAGCATCAGTCTAGCATACAGTTGACTAAGTTTTAATCACCCTTCATGCCTTCTGCAGAAATGATAGCACAGAGGCATAAGAATCGTGATAATGCCAACATTGGCCTAGTCCACACTAGGACCCTACGGGAAACCCGAGGGAAGACACCTCTTGTTAACCAAAGATCACCAATGCGGTGAAGATGTGAACCCTTAGAAAAGGCTTCCATCAACAGTAACAACAGACTTGTGCATATAGTTATTGCCAAGAGGCGAGTGAACAAGGAAAGAGATTTCCAAATCATCACGATCTAAAGGAGTAAGTATACTCCATACGCACCAAGCATGTGGTGAACCGTTGTAAAAATACTAACATAGTGAACCTCTTCATGAGACCTATGAGTGGTAACAAACCTCTCAACAAGAACTTTAAATTAACGGTGATAGAATACTCTTCAATTAGAGAACGGGACCCGAAAGCCCTTGAAGTTTCTTGGGATGTCCCGGTGATGTACATACAAGGTAAAACCGCACAGCTAGAGCCTATAACCAATGCTCAGCACTGGGAGACAGAAATTGTCAAAAACAATCAATGTGAATACACATTGAACACCACGAATGACTAACGCTCAAGAGAGCTTATAACCCGATGAATTACCTCATCTTTGGTCAACCAAGATACTTGGTAAATTATATCATAAATGATGGTGGAATGTGAGGTAAGCTAACCTACACATAAAACGTAAGTTGAATGAGACATCTCCACACTAGGAAGATAATAAGATTGCGGTATGCTACGACAACCGTCATACACACAAACACAGGAAAACTCCTAGTGTAATCACACCATAAGGAAATGGTGCCAATGACAATGGCAATAAGTAAAGAGGAAATACCATAGTAACAGAAACAGTAGAAACAATGTTGTACAATGAGTAAGAATACGGTGCGCAACAAGCGACCGCTATAAAGAAGTAGCAGATAATGACACGGAGTATACGTATGAGATGACAGACAAAAATATTCTTTCCTATCTCATAAGTGACTTACTGTCAAGCGTTTACGCCTCTACACTCTGTATGACTGAGTGTTTTGGTATTGCACTTGTGCAGCTAAGGATCAAATGGGATGGCTAGGGATATGGATAATGTTAAACCCTTCTTTTCACCAACAAACTTGGCATAAGCCAGTTAAGCAAGCCTAGCAACAAACTGTGCAGCCCAAGGCCAAAGAAGCACGAAGAGTGTACAACGCACTAACAATCACAAAATGTGAACTCCAATAGAAGAAAGAGTGAAAAGAGACTTAAGAAAGTCACTAGGACCGATGCATAGAAAATGTAAGGTCATACAAGTAAAGAACACTTGTACTGAATCAGAAGAATCCAGAAGCTATTGACAACAGAGAAAGCACTACAACCAAGTAGTGACTTAACCTCGCCCGACAATAAGTCGGAGGAGCTTAGTGAATAATCACGGGAGTATGAATAGTATATATACAATAGATTACCAGAGAGCTGGTTACAATCTAAACCTAATTGAGTTCAAACACGGTAAAAGAATACCACACGGGTTAGTAAACCTTACTTCCACAATAGAGGGATAAAAAGGTGACGTGTAGAACATTAAAGATAACATGAAGGGTGAATAACCCAAGTTATCAGGGTCGCGCAGCAGAAGCCAGTGGGCCCTAGCTAGGAGATAATATACCTAGTAAGGATAGCAGAATGGCTATTAATGCCTTGAAGCCTAATAGGCTGGAACCGAATTAATTATGGGTTAAATAAACTCATATAGGAATTCTTGGTGCAAAGACTAAACCATTGGTATGGTTAAGACCCTTTGACCAGAGCATATTATATAGTATACCGTAGTGAAGCTAAACACTTCAGATTGCCCAAATTGAGTAAACCAATGTTTAATAATAATAATAACATATGGTAGATTACGTGGGCGTAATCTCTTTTAAGGGGGGTAGAGCGAAAACCGCTTAATGTAAGTTTCGTGAATAAAACACATAAACCATAATGTGCATAGCACAAATGAGAATCAAATTGATGATTGATACTATGTTAAATAAACATAAGTATTCATTCATATTGTAATTATGGTAACTAGGCATGAGAGATGCAAATACCATAGGATGAAAATAACCATCGTGTAACCCCAGTGTAAGAGTATTAGTAAAAGAAAAGTAATGAGTAGTGGATGGAGCTCCACAAGTATTGTAGCCTTTGAAGAAGTAGTACGAAATGAATGAGAGTAGTAGATGAATGAAGTCTAGGGGTAGTGTATACCTAGGTAAATTATTGGAAGTAAATTGAGGACAACTAAATTTTACAAGTATGGTAATCCCTAGTGAGAATAATTGAAATGATGGAGAGTAATGGATGGAAGTAGTGAAGGATGATGAAATGAGCATTTAGGTATTGAACCACAGAGTAAAACATTTGGGAAGTAGAGTGAGGATGATTGATGGACTGATTCCATCCTTTGGAGATGTATGAATTCGTATCACGACTAGAAAGGGTAAAAAGATAGAAAATGAAAACAATTAAATTATTTGTTTGTTTGAAACTGATGTGGGAAGTCGAACTTGATCCTGATCAGATCAAGGAAAACTGAACACAAATTGGGGTGGAAAGATAGTTCAACACTGGTGTTGATCACACCAGGGACGAATGATTCTTGAAGCTCCCCTTAAGTGGTCACAAGAATCACACATAGGATAGAAGTAATGTATATAAATTGGATTTTGGAGTTGTGTGCTTTAGAAAATTTCCAATTAGTAGTAATGAAGTATGTCCCTTAGACCGAAGGTTGAGAATTTGTGAGAAGCTTATACTGGAGAAGATAGTAGTATACCATGTTATAATATTCCAAGGGCAGCGGGACATAGAGGAGTCCTGTGTCTGGATGACCTGAGTGCCTACGGGATTGTGTTGTGTATTGCATTGCTTTGGGGATAGCTTTGCACTGTATGAATGTATGAACCTTGTAATGAGGAACCGAATGGTTGGTAGTAATGCGGGTTGGAGCAATTATTGTACATTGGTATGGTATGGTATGCAGGAACCTCGAGTAACAGATTTGGGAATTGTAAGGGGAGGAATGTATGACTTTGGTATTAGACAAGTAAGAATGAGTAAGCATTTTAAACCTATAACCTCGAACAACTTTGAGGACAAAGTTCTTAAGGGGGGTAGATTGAAATACCCCGAACTTAAATATAGTTATTAAGACTATTCTAATCCATATTTAAGAGCCTATTAATGCTTAAGTAATATTGGTAAGGAAAAATAAATCCAAAAGCAATGAAGAAACGCATAAAAAGCGAAAAACGCTAAATAAGCGTTAAATAACCATAGGAGGTATGAGACCTCGGTTAGCGTATTATATGGATTATAAAGGCTTAACAAGACCTAAATAACATACGGGAACAACTCCCGAAGAAAACGGATCCATAAAATGTATTAAAACCACAAGCGAACCTTAAAGCGTGTTTTTCGAGGAAACCGGGAAACGTGACTTTAAGCGGGTTAAATAGACTCATAACAATTTTGGTCAACCGAATAATCATTAATAAATATTAGTGAAGGTCTATAACCATTAAAATCAATTAAACGAGAAAATAGTAAAAACTGCAAAAACGGGAAATTAGGGGGTGTAAACTGTAATAAGAACAAACTAATGTGTCCCATTTTGCAAATAAGAAATAAAAATCTGAATGTGAGGGTGTGTGTGTGTCGGTTCCCACCTCTCTCTCACACACTCTAATACACAAAAAGAAAAATAAAATAAAATAAGAAAAAGTAGAAAAAGTGCTACTTACCTTACTTTTGGAGATTCTCTCTCCTACCCATTCTCTACTCTCTCACGTACTGCTCCCCCTTATTCTCTGATTTATCTTCTTTCTCTGGGAGCTCCAGCGATGGCGATTTTTGAAGCCAAACAAAACTCCATCTTCTCCACCATCTTTGACCACTCAAATCTCCTCCAAAAATCATAAAATTTGTACCGTTGGAATCCTCTTGTCAAGGAGAACAATCTCCTCTGTTCAAAAATCATAAACCTCCAACTTCAAATTTAAGGGTATAATCGTTTTGGGGCTTAAGGAGCACCATTTGAAGCTCCATCATCTCCTTCATGTTCTAAGGTAAGAAAAGGACCAAAGCTCCTCTCTTTCCCAGTTTTCCTTTGTAAAATTCAAAAACTCACGTGAACATACTATTCCATTGTTCAGCCGGTTTTGGAATTCCACCGTGAGAGCTGAGCATTTCCATTTCATACCCAAAAACTCCATTTAGAGGTCAAGGTAAGACTTCCTAAGAGTTTTAAGTAACTTCTCATAAGCTAGGGTTTAATACATGAGTTAGAAATTTACTAGCTTTTGTGTATGTGTGTGTGTGTGTGTCTTGTACGTGGCTGTAGTTTGGCCTAAATAAGTCAAGGAAACAAGAAGGAAAGATGAGCAAGAAAGGAGAAGAAGAAAAAGGAAAGAAGCAAGAAACTTAAGGTAATGAACTACCTCTGTACAGATTTTGATGTTGGTGTAGGAATAAGTACATTGCCTTTGAAATAAGTATTGTAAATGGTATTGAGTAGTGGTATAATGAGGGATAAGACCAAAGTGTTTTAAAGCTTTAAAAGACATTTAAAAGCGTGTATAAAATTTGAGGGAAGACATGGTATGTGCAGGAATTAAATGAGTATTTGTGGACTAGTATGTGGATTGTAGGCTTTGGAGCCAACTAATTGTATATGAGTATTCGTATTGCCATTTGAGGAAGTATTGAGGATTGATTTTGTGTTGATTGCTGGTAGGACCCTTGTAAGGGTGTGGCTAATTAGGAAATTATATTGGTGGATGGATAGGTGTGGACAAGTGAGAATTGTAGGTGAACCTGGCAAAATTTTAGTAGGAATGGTGCATTAAGAATGACTTGTGAATGGGTAAACCAGGTGAGTATTGGATTGAGTAATGGAGGATTTGTAACCAAGGAGTAGTGGCTGTAGTATGTGCATTTAAGGGTATAAACCTATAGCAAAGAGTATTGAAATGTGTTGGAGAAACAAGGGAAATTAGTGTGCAAGATTTAGTAAAATGAGTATTGTACTAAGTAGACTTGGGTTGAGTATAATGCAATGTGGCAATGAAAGCCTAGGAGTAGTGGTAGAAGAAAGGAAGAATCTGTATCGTTTGTTGAAGAAGGAAAACTGTACGAGGAGAAAACTTACAGTGAGTGTGTAATGTAACAATTTGATAGAAGTGGATTAGGCTAGTTTAAATTGCTTAATCACTGCTAAAATGTTAGATTATGTGTAGGAATATTGGGAAGCGGTTGGTAGAAGTTTGGAATTGAAAACGAGTTCAAAACTTATATAAACTGCAATACTGTAACTAGTCCGGTTTCCAAAGCACATAACCCGGTCTCGCATAAAAACTCGACAGAAAGTTTATACAGAAGGAGTGGTCCGGTTTTACAAACCAAGACACTAACCCGGACCACCCCAAACATACCCGTAACTTATCAAAACAAGTGGTCCGGGTTTTGCAAAGGAGTACACAAACCCGGACCATACGAAAAATACACCCGTACTTACAAGGACATGTGGTCCGGGTTTGTAAACTAGGACACAACCCGGACCAGTCATTTTTCTTACCTGAGGATTCTTGCAAAGTGGTCCGGTATGTAAACCCGGACACTAAACCGGACCACATGAAATCTTCACAGAATGTGTTTTAAAAGCTAATCTAAGGTAGGGTAATGAAGGTATATATTATAAGATAGTTAAGACATGATTAAGGGTTTCTAAAGGTCATTAAGGCCAAACAAGCTTAGGAAATGATTTAAGTAAGTAACATAAGTAAATGTATTTAAGTAATAAAGTTAGTAAGTATGATTGGGAAATAGTAGGGAAGGTAATGAGTAAGGTTAATAGATATTAACCACCCCACTGTATGTATGTGATAGGATTCAAATAGTTGAACACCGAAGGGAGTCGGTGAGTCCAAAGTCACGGTGAAAGGTATGATTTCTTCATGCCCTGTATCCTAATCTGGTACCCCGATTTGTGTGCTTATTTGATCACCTAAATAATAAATGCATGAATCGGACTATATTGCACTTACTTGTGCTTGACTTTGTTGTTCTTGATATTTACTGTCTTGAACAATAGTTTGTATAATTCATGAAATGATTGGATAAGATAAATGTGTATGTACCTTGTATTGTACTTGTGTATGTATTGCACCTTGTATGTATGTGATGTGGATTGTATTATTGTGGGCTTGGATGTGTGACTTCTACTAATTCCTAACTACCTAACTCCTAACGTAAGTAAGGAATAAATTGGAATGAGTAGAAGTCCGATATAGTTTCGGCCACACGTGAGGATGTGGAGACACAAGAGGTTGGATCCAAGTCCTGACTCTTAAACTGGTCCGTGGCCCAAACCCCTTAAATGGGTAGCATCCCGGATTGGTGAGTCAAGTAAATCCCGGTGGTGGGACAAGTAGTCCCCGGGCCGGAGGTCCCGACGACTTAACATGAGTAAGTAAGTAAGTAAGTAAGGATGAGTATGTATGCGTAAGTATTGTGTAACGAGTAAAAGAGTAATCTCCACCCGATTAACCCGGGTGGACAAAAAGGAGCTAACAAGTATGGTGCATTGTGTATGTATTGCGTATGTATTGTATATGTATTGTGTATTGTGGATTTCGGGAAAAAGGTAAGTATGTATCTGTTGGCCTGTATGGTTTGGCTTGTATGTATTGAAGTGTATGTATGTATTCCTGTGTAATACTGTAGTATTATGTATGAAGGCATTATGCATGTATGCATGAATAAAATGAACTGCATGTATTCGACCAAGTGGTCGGCGTACCCTCACTAGTACGCGGGGTATGCGGTTATCATATTCAGCGAAAGCTGACCCCCTAGGGGGAATGTTTTTAGTGTGCAGGTACCCGAAGCGAATATGGTCAAGGTAAGAGACCGGTGGCTTCACTTGGACAGTTAGTAGTAGAATGTAAAGTGTACTAAGTGTCACACCCCTTGTACTTAGAAAGTAAGTAGTTGTGAGGAATGGGTAGTGTTAGACTCTTAATGAGTGTGTCTGAATTGAAAAGGTATTGTACTTGTATAAGGATCTTAGTAAAACTCGGTGTATTATACTGTATTGAACGTATTGAGTATTGTAATGAATGGGAAGTTCTAGTATTTGAATTGGTAACTGGAGTATGTATTGTAAGTGTGTGGTACTCGAATATTCCGGTCCATCAGACCGATGCTGTATGTAGTAGTAGTAGTAGCCTTGTTAGTCACGTGGGTGGCTAACGGCATTGTATCACCCACCGTTGAGTATGTAAGTATCCGCTGCGTGAGTCTGGATTGTATAAGGAGATTGGACGGTAATGACAGTATTAGCGGTAGGGGTGTTACAGTTATACATCTTGAGTTCCCTTCTTTTTGTTTTCCTTTCACTCATATTACAACAAAAATAATAAATAAAACAAAATAAAAATAAATGTAACTCATGCAAGCACACTTCCTTTAACATTCTCCTCATTATTAATAATATTCCCTCTTCACATCTCCTCATTCACGGTTTTCTCTTCAGTTTCCTTCTCTTCACGTTCCTTCACTCACATTGTAATAACTGGCATAGGAACATGAACATCTAAGCATCTCATCTTCTCCTCATTCTCTTCATTCACGGTAATCTTGCCTACCCAATTGGTGAACAAGGAAAATATATATGTTCTTCATGACAATTTTTGCAGCCCATGTAACACCCCAACCGTTAAGCTTGTCATTACCTATTAAATTGTCACCAATTACTCTTACTCACGCAGCGGAACTCTAATTACAACGAGGGGTAAAACAACGCCGTTAGCCACCCATATGGCTAACCAGGCCTTCCTTGCACACCGTAACGGTCTAATGAACTGGAACAACCGAGTACACAACACAAATACAATACTCAAATCATTTCTTTACTATCCGAGTCACAATAAATGGATGCCAACACATAATCGGTCTTACACCTCCTTCAATACATAAGTAATTAAAACTACTACCCATGTACCCACCGACCCCGTCTACTCTCGAACGGTAACATCTTCGGTGTACTTGTAAAATAAAAACATCGCCCCTAGGGGCTCAGCTTAACGCTGCATATGAAATCACATACCCCGAGCGCTACCGGGGTACGCCGACCACTTAGTCGGATATACATGGAGTTCATTTTAGTCAAACAACATGCATCATAGCAATACAATAAGTACATGTAAAGCTCAAGGAATCTACATCCAATCCTGGAACAACATTCCTAACTAACATAACAAGGTTGTTAGTTGTATCAGTTTACTCTTAGGCCTGAGGGTTATACCTCACTATGCCTTGTTTACTATTCAATACCACCCTCACCCGCTCTCTCGGGTTCACTTATTCATATACACACCCATTCTCTTGGGCTACTTGTACCATACTCACCCACACTCTCGGGTTACTTGTTCTCATTATCATCTCACCCTACTCTGGGTTATTTATACTCATTATCTCACCCACACTCTGTGGTTATTTATACTCATTATCTCACCCACACTCTTGGGTTTATTTATACTCAAGCTCTTGTAGATTCTCGAGACGCTACAGGTCTCCTATGTCAGCTTGTTACTCTTAATACATACTTAGGCCAAAACTCATGGCTCCCTAGCATAGTCTTACTTCCCCGGTTTCGACCCTACTCCGGGTCTAGCATGGGGAAGGTTCAACTAGCTCACGGAACTCTCTCTTAGTTTCCTATCTCTTTTTACTTAGGTCCGACTATCTCTAACTACTCTCATCCCAACACCCTACTACTCTCATTCCCATACCCTCCTCTCTAGGAGTTTTTAATAATATTATGTATATTAGTCTAAAGTATCACTCGATGTTTCTAATGACTTGGGAACATTACTTTAGTTCGGTTAATCTTAGGTTTTAAGAGTTACCCATACATTCCACTAACTCATACATTCGGTTATTTGCATATATCAGGTAAAATCCTCATATAGGAGGTCGACCATGTCTCAAGGGAGCTACTAATCCCTCAGGTCTCTTTTACCTTCATCACTAGTTCACATCTTCGAACTATCTTAAATCCTCTTGAAGGAGGTTCACTTATCTTTCCACTCTCATTTGTTTCATGGATTGTTTCAATGTGGTTTTCTAACCATTATCGGGTATTTACTCAACCCGTACATCTCCTCACATTCTAGGGAGTTCATATGTTTGCGTTATCGTTATACTTTAACGGATAGTCTGTGTGTTTGCACGTTTTCGTTATCTTAAGCATCGACCCGATCTATGGGTCTCTAGCCAAACGTTACTCACTACGAGTCGGTCCATTCGCTATGTTAGACCACACCGGCATACAAGTATGTTAGCTCATTCAACATACAACAAGACATTCATAATCAAACAAGGGATTATTTTCATGCTTTAATCTTGATTAAGCCGGCACACAAACACACAAATCAACATAACTCGGTTAGCACGTGGAGTATGAGAAAATCATACCTTTCACCGGGGTTTTTTACTTTTACCGTGTCATCTCACCATGCTCGGTTCACACACGATCCACTGATAACATTCAAATGTTTTATTAACATCAAAGCATTACGGTATATAAAACTAACACTCCCGTACTTAACCCCGTTATCCCGTTTAACTTAGGTTTACTCATGTGTTCTTAAACTCACAACTTTCTCATTCACTTATCAAACTTGTTTACACTCATAATGACCTTTAAACATCATTAATCATGTCATAATTACCTTATACCATCATTACCCATCAAACCCCTACCTTAAAATAGCTTTAAAATAGTTTCTGTAAGGAAAATGGGGTGGTCCGGGTTTGTATCCGGGTTTACAAACCCGGACCAAGGCTTCTGGTCACTCTCGGGTGAAATTCATGACTGGTCCGGGTATGCATGCTAGTTTGCAAACCCGGACCCTTAATTCAGAAAACCTCTCAGGTGTAAAAATGGGGTGGTCCGGGTTTGTATTCTAGTTTGCAAACCCGGACCACATGGTCTTTACTTCTTTCTGTCGTGTTTTAGATGCTGGTCCGGGTTTGTGTCCTAGTTTGCAAACCCGGACCAGTTGCAGTTTTGCAATTTATGTAAGTTTCTCAACTTGTTTCAACTCTAAACTTCCACCAATCTCTGCCCTAATATTCCTACATATATTATAACATGTTTTGACATTGTTTAGGCATTCAAAACTAACCTAAACCATGCTATATATTCATCTGTCAAATAACTCATCTCACTGTAATTTTTCCCTGTTACAGTTTTCAAGTTCTTGCTTCTGTTGAAGTTTTCAATCCTTCCTTTCTTACCATTTCAACCCCACGTATTAACACACTCAAGCCCATAGTTTCCTAAACAAATTTTGCCATAACTTAACTACATTCTTAGCATTTCCCCCACATTAATCAGCTCACAAAAATCAGTTTTCCCTCCCTGTTTGAACAAGCATTAAAATCAATACAGCAGCACACTAATTCCCACCTTATTTTCACCTCTGTAACAGTTTAGTCTTAAGGCTTATTCCCATACTTAATAACATTAAAACAACTCCATTCATCATCCAAATTGTAGTATCCTAACTACACTAAAACAAGGTCATTTATTCACATTTCACAATCGGTTTACCGAGAATAAAACCAACCCAAGGTAAGTTCAATACCTTATTAGTTTTTTGTTTCCTTTTCCCTTCTTCCTCCTTCTCTGATTCTCTCTTTCTCTTCTTGTTTCCACACACAACAGAGGTATAGATTGATGTCTACAATCACACCCCAAACCACACATAACAAACTAGTTTAATACCCACGTTCCTCACAAACTAATATTTCAAGAATTAGTTTTAGGGCTTTACACTAAGGAGTTACCTTGTTCTCTTGAGTGCCATCTTTAAACATCAAGGCTAGGAAAATCTCACCCCTCTGTTGAAACACAAAACCGGCTGAAAATGAAGCCAAGTTCAACGTGGGCATTTTTTTTGATTTTTTTGCATGGACAAGCCAGAAGATGGAGAGCTTGAGTTTATTTATACCTTAGATTATTAAGGAGGTGAGGGAGAGCCAAAAGAACCTCTCCAAGCTGCAAGATGACCCACGGCCATGAAGATGAAGATAAGGGTTTCAAGTTTTTATTGGGTGGAAAATGTTGCCCTTGCCGAGAGGAATCTAACGGCGCCATTTTTGTGTGATTCGGAGGAGAAATGAGCAAGATAGTGGAGATAGAAGATGATGGCTGTGTGCTCTCTGTTGAAATCGCCATCGTATTACAGAGAGGGAAGAAGGAGATAAGCAGAGGCTGGGTAAATCGTGAAAGAAGAAATAAAGGAGGTGAGAGGTAAGTAATCACTTTTTACTATTTCACCTTTTTGCTTTATTTATTTACTTGTCATCTTGTGACTTAATAAGCTAACAAGCTAATTACATGTGTGTGTATACTTATTAAAATCGGCCCCACACAAAATACAAGCTGAGAGCATTTTTCGTTTTTTTTACAGAAAACGCTCATTAGTTTTAACCGGTTCGGCACTATTCACTAACCGGGCCCATTTTTCAGATTTTTCTCGTTTAATTAATTTTAATGGTTTTTAAGCTCCCATTAATACTTATTTATAGTTATTTAATCAACTATAATTTTTTACGGGTCCGTTTGACCACTTAAAGTCACGTTTTTTGGTCTTCTCGAAAAACGTGCTTTTATGCTTATTTAGCGTTTTAATCCATTATTTGGATCCGTTTTCTTCGGGAATCATTCCCGTATACTAATTAGGCCTAACTAAGCCTTATGAATCCATCTCGGACCCTTACGAGATCATATATCTCTTATTTTCATTTAATGCACATTTTAGCGTTTTTCGCTTTTCAAGCGTTTTCTCTTTACTTTTGGTTTTATTCTCTTTACCAATACTCTTTAGGCACCATTAGGCCTTTAATAATTTTATTAGAGTAATTAAATCACCATTATTAGGTCCGGGGTATTAAAATCTACCCCCCTTAGGAACTTTGTCCTCAAAGTTTGTGAATCTTATATCGTTACTCTCATGGGCGTACTATGCCAAGGTTATAATACATGTATAACCTTACAGACTCCACAAGTCAGTCACATTTCATACTACACATACCACACATATACACAGCATGTATAGCAATAAAAAATACTCCTTATACTCTCTCCATGGAATCGGTCCGAAGACAAGAAGGCACTACAGTCCTCAATCCATATTGAGTAATATACTACTGATCCCTCAGGTACCGGTCACGTTGGACACTTACGCTCTCTGGTCCACGGCCGTTTTCATGACAAATGGGCACTTACTCTCTCTGGCCCACGGTCCCTTCGGTTCTGATCAAAACGTTACACATATACATATCCTCAGGCACTCTGGTTGACTCACTCAACACAGGATCGTCTCAGGGTACTCTCCCCGTCCCGCTGCCTTTGGAAAAATCACACACTGTCACCCCCCCCAACCGGTCACTTAGGACCGCCGCACGTACGGTGCAATGGTTTCAAAACTAATCACGCCCACCGTTCTAACCGTCATCAAGACTTAAGGCCGTAGCCATCGGCGGGTGATAGCAGTTTAAAAACCAGTTTTCATTTCCATCTTCATACTTGAAGAAATTCCTTTTCAAATTCTGTTTGGAAATTGTTTTTTTTTAAAAAACATCACACAACTCCAAATCAAATTTATGGTAGCTGCATCTTTTCTTAGCATGATTACTTGTGACCACTTATAGGGAGCTTTGAGAATCATCCAACCCTGATGTGATCAGCATCAGTGTTGAACTATCCTTCCACTCCAATTTGTGTTCGGTTTCCCTTGATCGCTAGCAGATCAAGTTCCACCTCCCATGTCCGTTTCAAACAAGTAGATAGTCAAACATTTTCATTTTCTATCTTTTACTCTTTCTAGTTATATTCACGAAACAATTCGTTTCAATTAATCTCTAGTTCCTTGTACTTAGGTCATTTGTCATTCTCATTGCTTCACTACTTTACCTAGGTATTCCATACTTATGGCCTCTTTTCCTCAAATTGTTACTCAATTTAAAACACACAACATACAACTCCAAAGGATGGAACTCACTCCATCAATCATTCTCAAATAAAATCACCTAGGGAACTTACTCCCTACAAGGTTACACACCGGTTTCCTACCGATTCATACTCGTAATATCTCATGTCTAATCTCACTAGACATATACTATAGGGATTCTCATTCCCCAGGAGTCTCTCTACTCCTCTTTTCATATTATTATATACTCGTTACTTGCATCACTCATGCACAATAATCATTATTACACAATGAATGGGTGCATATGTTTATGTAACATAAGTTCCAATCATCAAAACAATTTCTTTTGTGCTATGCACATAGAAGTTTACGCACTAAACGTAAAACATACTCTAAGCGGTTTCTCGCCTTACCCCCCTTAAAAGGGGTTACACCCGCGTAACTAACCATATGTTATCACTGAACATTGGCTCACTAATTCGAATATCATGAAGTGTTTTAACTTCAATGTGGTTAATTAACTCATAACCGGGTTAGGTTCTAGCCTCTAAGGCTTCAAGGCGTTTATGATGAGCCATCTACTCACATTTGCTTGGTATACTTAACCTTTGAATTACGGTCCACGAGCTTCTGCTGCGTGACCTGATAATTAGAGCTTAATTTGCTCTTTGGTATTCTCAATGTATTAATCCACTCCCTTTTATCCCTTTTGTGTGTTGGGAATAAAGGTTCTCAATCGTCGCTAGGTATCTCTTACCGTATGCGAATTCGATGAGTTATAGATTTTCTCTCCAATTCTCTGGAAATCTATTTCGTATAACGCTGTATACCTTTGTGATTATTCACTTACTTTTCCCGACTTGTTGTCGGTTGAGGTCAAGCTACTACTTAATATGTAGTGCTTCCTCGATTAACAGTTGCTTCTGAATTACGTTTGTTTACTTGTTTCTGTACAAGAATTCCCCCTCATACTACTCTGCATTAACCATTCATCGGTCCTGGGACCTGTGGGTTACAGCCCACATTCTTCGTGCATCTTTGGCCAAAGGCCGCATGGTTATTTCTCTAGATTCTCACTCAACAAGCTTTGTTGACATTTCTCAATTCCTGGCTCTCCCACTCGATCATTACCGCACAAGTGCAATACCAAAACACTCAGTCATACAGAGTGCAGAAGCGTAAACCCTTGACAGTAAATCTCTCATGGGATAGGAATGATTATGTCTCCTTTACCACATTTTCTCATCAGCTTCGTATCATTATCTGTTACTGCGTATCATGCTCTACTCATTACAACAGTCGCTTATATGGCATCCGCTACTACTTTAGCTTCCGCTCATGTACTCCCGCCATTTATACTATGGCTTGCCATTCACTTGGCTCAATAAAATATACTTCTTTAACTCCCTACGTTTATGGCGCATCGTTTATTCTGCAACTCATATTGCACACATACTGTGTTTACTACTCAACCGATTACTCTCTCGGTTTCTTTCCACTGCTATCAAAGCCTTTCTACATACTATCTCTGTTCAAATTATTCATTGGCAATAATCACCTGCTCAAGTATCATTACACCGCTCTAGCGGTTTCACATTACATACTTAGGTGGTAGCCTTTCTCTGTAAGATTCACGCAATTACCGTTCCATAGGCTCCACAATAACAAGTGGTGTCCCCACTCTAAGGTAGTGGTTCGTGCTCCACAATAACCCTTATGCCTTTATGCATATGTTTTGCAATGTTTGAATCTACGAATTGTAGAGGGTTCTATCGGCTTACAAGTCACCTTGCCTCGAGTCATGCTCCATACGGGCTGTTTATATAGGTTTCTGCTTCTCCGTATGCCATTAAATGGTTTGGAGGTATTACTGGGTTTTTGATATGGTTGTCTCATCACGCTTCCGTACATGGAAGTCCCTCTAAGTTTCTTGATATTAATTCATGCCTTCTGGCAATCTAGGGTACCCCGTGTTACGTGGGATCCCTTCGGGTTCTACCCGAGTGTTCTCTTTAACACTTGTGTTCTCAACACGATGTTTTGTTCAACTACTGTTGACTCCGGCACCCTTCTCGGATTGCTCCTGGGTGTTACTGAGTTTTGTCATCTCATCTGGCCTGAATTCATGGGTATATTCAGTTCCTTACGCCGCCTTGCGGTTATATACTTGACTATCCCGTTTAGGGTTGTAATGTCTCCCATTATTGGGTAGATCCTTGGTACTTTCCTTTACCTTCTTGGTCAGGTTATCATTCTCTTCAGTGAAGTATACTGTGGGAACTCTATCCCGTTATTGAACATTAATATGTTCTTTTTAGGCTTTCGCCATATTGCTTACACTAGTATTCATTCCAGTCATTATATATTTCCTAAGACATATCTAGTGTCTATACCTAATACTCTGTGCTTTTCGCACTTCTCTATGCTATATTCTTAGATCCGTCATCTTACTGGATTCTTGACTCCCTTATCTTGGTAAGCTTCCTTGTGTTCTTTGATCATTCGAGGTGTCCAACTGTCTTGGTTTGAATTGGCTCTTCCGTCCGTAGTATGGAGTGGGCTACTTCCCGTGTTCCGTACTCTACTTGTATACATACATGGAGTATCTTATTGATATGTTACCACTTACCCGACTAACTCATAATTGGTCTGTCAGGCCCACAAGCTCCTTCGGAGTGCGGTCGTTCCATGTCTCGTTTAGTACACCGTAGTGTCGGTCACACGCCTAAGTGAAGTATTCTGTTGCCAACTCCTCTTATCATCCTATGATAACTTACCGTGATTCTCTGGTTTGGTTTTTTTTTAAAAAATTTGGGGGTTTTTGGAAAATTCTCTGTTTAAAAGAAAAATTTGAGTTGAAAATAAAATCTCCACGGCATTTCAATGCCGGTTGCTTCTTACCAGGTCTAGCTTCTCGCTGACCGGTATGTTCTTAATACAATGGTCAGGCCGTTAGGCCTTCCCAAATTTCCATTTCAAAATTCTTAGGGTTGTCTTGCCAAAGCTCTTCTTAAAAGTCCCGTTAATACTGCACTTGCCGTGGCAAGTGCGCGGTACAGGCGGTTTTTAGGTTAACTCATACCGGTCACGGTATTGTTCACATTGTATTTGGTAGCCTTGTCGGCTCTTCCTTGATCCTTTAATTGGATAACTGCTCCTTACAGCTGCTTCTCATTCCTCTTGACATGACTGTCATTCATTTAGGTGCTTCTCCACTCTCGGAGTTCCTTAATTACTTTAATTCTATGCTTTACCTCCTTGCTCGTTCCCACGTCTTTACTGTGGTTACTGAGGTTTAACTCATTTAGGCACTACTTTTGCAGTCCTATTCGGGTATATCCCATAATTACGCTCGTAGCTGTCTAAGCTATATCAGTGAAGTATTGCAACTTCTTCGGGTGTGGTAGGGTGGGTGCACCTACTCTCAACTAGCCGTTAGTGGTATTACATAACCAAGGCGGTCCGTAGACATGTGTCCCGGTTCTCGTTATTTCTTATGAGTCTGTCTTGTCGTACGATTGGTGTTTTCCTCTTGCTGCCGCTCGGCCAGTTAGATTCTCGCGACTGCAAAGCATGTCGCCCCAAGCTGCCACAAATTCTGGTCTCCCTGGAATAGGATGTTTCGACGTCTCGCCATCGAGTGCGGTTATCATCGCTCCAGCGGGATCCATCGCCGGGGTTTCCGGTTCTCAGGATCTACCGCATGACAGGTTCTAGTTCATTTTGAAATATTTAATAACTGCCAGATCGGGTTTCCCCGTCTCTCTGGCGTTCCTTCCCAAGCTTTTAAATACGGGGTTTGTGGAGGGCGGGTCTGGTATTGTAGGTATCCAGATCATACTGGAAGTTCCTAACTAGCGCATCTCTCACGCTACCACTCAACCCATAGCCCTAAGTCTCTATTTTCTAACTCAGTATTCCCTAAGCTCGGTATTTCCAGTCATCAGAGCGATACTTCGCTCTGATACCATTTTTGTAACACCCCAACCGTTAAGCTCGTCATTACCTGTTAAATTGTCACTAATTACTCTTACTCACGCAGCGGAACTCTAATTACAACGAGGGGTGAAACAATTCCGTTAGCCACCCATATGGCTAACCAGACCTTCCTTGCACACCGTAACGGTCTGATGAACTGGAACAACCGAGTACACAACACAAATACAATACTCAAATCATTTCTTTACTATACCGAGTCTACAATAAATGGATGCCGACAACATAATCGGTCTTACACCTCCTTCAATACATAAGTAATTAAAACTACTACCCATGTAACCCACCGACCCCGTCCTACTCTCGAACGGTAACATCTTCGGTGTACCTGTAAAATAAAAACATCACCCCTAGGGCTCAGCTTAACGCTGCATATGAAATTCGCATACCCCGAGCGCTAACCGGGGTACGCCGACCACTTAGTCGGATATACATGGAGTTCATTTTAGTCAAACAACATGCATCATAGCAATACAATAAGTACATGTAAAGCTCAAGGAATCTACATCCAATCATGGAACACAATTCCTAACTAACATAACAAGGTTGTTAGTTGTATCAGTTTACTCTTAGGCCTTGAGGGTTATACCTCACTATGCCTTGTTTACTTATTCAATACCTCACCCGCTCTCTCGGGTTACTTATTCATATACACACCCATTCTCTTGGGCTACTTGTACCATACTCACCCACACTCTCGGGTTACTTGTTCTCATTATCTCACCCATACTCTTGGGTTATTTATACTCATTATCTCACCCACACTCTTGGGTTATTTATACTCATTATCTCACCCACACTCTTGGGTTATTTATACTCAAGCTCTTGTAGATTCTCGAGACGCTACAGGTCTCCTACGTCACGCTTGTTACTCTTAATACATACTTAGGCCAAAACTCATGGCTCCCTAGCATAGTCTTACTTCCCCGGTTTCGACCCTACTCCGGGTCTAGCATGGTGGGAAGGTTCAACTAGCTCACGGAACTCTCTCTTAGTTCCTATCTCTTTTTACTTAGGTCCGACTACTCTCGGACTACTCTCATTCCCATACCCTCCTCTCTAGGAGTTTTAATAATATTATGTATATTAGTCTAGAAGTATCACTCTCGATGTTTCTAATGGCTTGGGAACATTACTTTAGTTCGGTTAATCTTAGGTTTTAAGAGTTACCCATACATTCCACTAACTCATACATTCGGTTATTTGCATATATCAGGTAAAATCCTCATATAGGAGGTCGACCATGTCTCAAGGGAGCTACTAATCCCTCAGGTCTCTTTTACCTTCATCACTAGTTCACATCTTCGAACTATCTTAAATCCTCTTGAAGGAGGTTCACTTATCTTTCCACTCTCATTTGTTTCATGGATTGTTTCAATGTGGTTTTCTAACCATTATCGGGTATTTACTCAACCCGTACATCTCCTCACATTCTAGGGAGTTCATATGTTTGTGTTATCGTTATACTTTAACGGATAGTCTGTGTGTTTGCACGTTTTCGTTATCTTAAGCATCGACCCGATCTATGGGTCTCTAGCCAAACGTTACTCACTACGAGTCGGTCCATTCGCTATGTTAGACCACACCGGCATACAAGTATGTTAGCTCATTCAACATACAACAAGACATTCATAATCAAACAAGGGATTATTTTCATGCTTTAATCTTGATTAAGCCGGCACACAAACACACAAATCAACGTAACTCGGTTAGCACGCGGAGTATGAGAAAATCATACCTTTCACCGGGGTTTTTACTTTTACCGTGTCATCTCACCATGCTCGGTTCACACACGATCCACTGATAACATTCAAATGTTTTATTAACATCAAAGCATTACGGTATGTAAAACTAACACTCCCGTACTTAACCCCGTTATCCCGTTTAACTTAGGTTTACTCATGTGTTCTTAAACTCACAACTTTCTCATTCACTTATCAAACTTGTTTACACTCTTAATGACCTTTAAACATCATTAATCATGTCATAATTACCTTATACCATCATTACCCATCAAACCCCTACCTTAAAATAGCTTTAAAATAGTTTCTGTAAGGAAAATGGGGTGGTCCGGGTTTGTATCCGGGTTTACAAACCCGGACCAAGGCTTCTGGTCACTCTCGGGTGAAATTCATGACTGGTCCGGGTATGCATGCTAGTTTGCAAACCCGGACCCTTAATTCCGAAAACCTCTCGGGTGTAAAAATGGGGTGGTCCGGGTTTGTATTCTGGTTTGCAAACCCGGACCACATGGTCTTTACTTCTTTCTGCCGTGTTTTAGATGCTGGTCCGGGTTTGTGTCCTAGTTTGCAAACCCGGACCAGTTGCAGTTTTGCAATTTATGTAAGTTTCTCAACTTGTTTCAACTCTAAACTTCCACCAATCTCTGCCCTAATATTCCTACATATATTATAACATGTTTTTGACATTGTTTAGGCATTCAAAACTAACTAAAACCATGCTATATATTCATCTGTCAAATAACTCATCTCACTGTAATTTTTCCCTGTTACAGTTTTCAAGTTCTTGCTTCTGTTGAAGTTTTCAATCCTTCCTTTCTTACCATTTCAACCCCACGTATTAACACTCTCAAGCCCATAGTTTCCTAAACAAATTTTGCCATAACTTAACTACATTCTTAGCATTTCCCCCACATTAATCAGCTCACAAAAATCAGTTTTCCCTCCCTGTTTGAACAAGCATTAAAATCAATACAGCAGCACACTAATTCCCACCTTATTTTCACCTCTGTAACAGTTTAGTCTTAAGGCTTATTCCCACACTTAATAACATTAAAACAACTCCATTCATCATCCAAATTGTAGTATCCTAACTACACTAAAACAAGGTCATTTATTCACACTTCACAATCGGTTTACCGAGAATAAAACCAACCCAAGGTAAGTTCAATACCTTATTAGTTTTCTGTTTCCTTTTCCCTTCTTCCTCCTTCTCTGATTCTCTCTTTCTCTTCTTGTTTCCACACACAACAGAGGTATAGATTGATGTCTACAATCACACCCCAAACCACACATAACAAACTAGTTTAATACCCACGTTCCTCACAAACTAATATTTCAAGAATTAGTTTTAGGGCTTTACACTAAGGTGTTACCTTGTTCTCTTGAGTGCCATCTTTAAACATCAAGGCTAGGAAAATCTCACCCCTCTGTTGAAACACAAAACCGGCTGAAAATGAAGCCAAGTTCAACGTGGGCATTTTTTTGATTTTTTTGCATGGACAAGCCAAGAAGATGGAGAGCTTGAGTTTATTTATACCTTAGATTATTAAGGAGGTGAGGGAGAGCCAAAAGAACCTCTCCAAGCTGCAAGATGACCCACGGCCATGAAGATGAAGATAAGGGTTTCAAGTTTTTATTGGGTGGAAAATGTTGCCCTTGCCGAGAGGAATCTAACGGCGCCATTTTTGTGTGATTCGGAGGAGAAATGAGCAAGATAGTGGAGATAGAAGATGATGGCTGTGTGCTCTCTGTTGAAATCACCATCGTATTACAGAGAGGGAAGAAGGAGATAAGCAGAGGCTGGGTAAATCGTGAAAGAAGAAATAAAGGAGGTGAGAGGTAAGTAATCACTTTTTACTATTTCACCTTTTTGCTTTATTTATTTACTTGTCATCTTGTGACTTAATAAGCTAACAAGCTAATTACATGTGTGTGTATACTAATTAAAATCGGCCCCACACAAAATACAAGCTGAGAGTGTTTTTCGTTTTTTTTACAGAAAACGCTCATTAGTTTTCACCGGTTCGACACTATTCACTAACCGGGCCTGTTTTTCAGATTTTTCTCGTTTAATTAATTTTAATGGTTTTTAAGCTCCCATTAATACTTATTTATAGTTATTTAATCAACTATAATTTTTTACGGGTCCGTTTGACCACTTAAAGTCACGTTTTCGGGTCTTCTCGAAAAACGTGCTTTTATGCTTATTTAGCGTTTTAATCCATTATTTGGATCCGTTTTCTTCGGGAATCATTCCCGTATACTAATTAGGCCTAAATAAGCCTTAGGAATCCATCTCGGACCCTTATGAGATCATATATCTCTTATTTTCATTTAATGCGCATTTTAGCGTTTTTCGCTTTTCAAGCGTTTTCTCTTTACTTTTGGTTTTATTCTCTTTACCAATACTCTTTAGGCACCATTAGGCCTTTAATAATTTTATTAGAGTAATTAAATCACCATTATTAGGTCCGGGGTATTAAAGCCCATCAGTCTTCATTCTCTGCTTTTGGATCTGCACCTCTCTTCATTTTCTCTGAGTCTACTCCTCTGACAAGATACTGAAACTGCTACAACTCATTAGGAACAGTGGCTGAAACAATTCATTTCTTGAACAGGAAATATACTCCGAACTTACCTCCTTTCCCTCTTCTATGTCTTTTCCTTTTCATTGAAATCGGCACTGGCAGACAAGGAACAAGATTTGGGCTAGTACATTCATTCTCTTCACGATACTTCTGCACCCGACATCTTCATCTTCAATCTGGATAAACGTTGCAACCTTCACTGATGAACAAGAAACCATCATCTCTTCTTGTTCTGCGCTGCCACCATCTTCTTTTGTTCAATGCCTCTACGGAAGTAAATCGCCGAAACCAAACCTAGCGAACAAGGAACATATGCTCTGCAGCTTTCTTCATTCTCTTCGGATTGCGTGCCTCCGTATAAATCACCAGGAACTACCACACATGCGTACCAGTATAAAGAAGGGCTGAACTGGTTGATTTCAAAAACCGGTAATATATTTATCTTCTACTTCCCTCATGGTTATGATAATCGAAGTTTGTTCTTTAAAAAAATGTAAAAGTATACCAACAATATATTCTTCTAAATGGTGGTATTAAGTGTATAACAAATTAATTGGTTAATGAGATTTAGGAATAATTAACATGTGATTAAGTTGGTTCGATTGAATGTGTGGGTAAAAAGTAGTTGCTGTAATTAAGCATAAATTTACTATTACTTATGGTGTAAACTAAGAGATTAGAATTTTATAAGTGGTCTTAATCGTGTAAGTGAAAAAAAATTGGTTGATTAATTGCTTGAGTTAACACTTTAGTTTCAATCGTAAATAAAAATACTATTAAAATGCAAAGGAAGAGATAACATGAATATACCTAGTAATTTGAAATGCGAAAGAAAAATTACTAAATTAAAATTTTAAAATGCTAAATTAATGGTATTGTGGGGGTAAGGAATTTTGGCGATTTAGACACTTGTTACCAAATGAAGCTAATTGAGCTTTTATGGTAGAAACAAAATAATAATAATAATAATAATTTATAATAATAATAGTGATAGTAATAGTAATAATAATAATAATTATAATCATGATAATAATAATATCGTTTTAAAAGAAGTAATTTATGATTTAAAATATATATATATGTATATACATATACTGTTAAGAAAATTAACAGAATCTAATTAAAATACAAAAAAAATTAGTAATAACACTAAGTGGGAATATAGTTACAATTATGGGTTAAAATAAGGATTTGATATAAAATGCTAAACTAAAGTTAATTATGTTAACGATTAAATTTACTAAATCGATAAATGGTTGATTTGTTAAAAGACGCGAGAAATAAAAGAGTACCTAACAATGGTTTAATAAATCGGTTAAAATGAGTTGTGGATTTAGGATTTAAGATAGGTGAAATAGAGTTTGATAGAAGGAGGGAAATGATTTACATAGAGTAATTAAGAAATTACTAAATAGTTGTGAAGGCTAATGATTTATGATAGAAATGTATATATGTGTGTATATATATATATATTGAGAAAGATAAATATATGTATAATTAAGTGTAATAATATAGAATAAATTAAGAGATAGAATAACAAACCGACAATAAATAGTTAAGTTGTTTGAAAATTAATATTTTGAAATCAAATATTATGGCTAGTGGGAGAGATTAAAGGAGTACTTAATAATTAGTTATCAAGTGGTTACACAATGCTAGAATGTAAATAAAAGGAATTGTGTAAAAACCAAATTAATATGGGAGTAGAATATTAGGTGGTTAAAAAAAACATTAGGTGGTTAGATTGATGAATAAATTTGATTGCTATTTTATATAGTAAACATTAGCAAGTTAAAAATGGGTCCATAAATCCCTAAGTTCAAGGGTGAAGTAGATTGTGAAACAAAAAGGGAATATATGGATAGAGGGTAGGTAATTAATTATTAAGTAACGAGGAAGGTTGATAATTTTAGGATTTAAAATATATATATAAGCTTAAGAAAATAAGATGAAACAATAATAAACTAGTAATATGAGATGTATATATATATATATATATATATATATATATATATATATATATATATATATATATATATATATAAACTTTAGTCTAATAATATAGTTTGGATAACATGATAATAAAATTACAAATAGAATTTAATGAAGGGAGTAAGTAATTATCACACTCGTTAGTTTGAAAAGATAGGGGTTTCCTCATGAACTCGACAAATTTGGGCCGTTCGATTGTAGTTAGGAGAAACGGACGACCGAGATTATAACATAGATGATTAAGTGATATACATCCCAGAATAAAATTCTGACTTGTTGAATTTACTTAATGACCTTCCCTAATGTATTTTGACTTGAAATTTTAACCATAGATTCCTTATAAACTATAGTTTATTTTTATGTAAATTACTATAGGTTTTGAGTTTTTAAACGTAAGTTATAATTTTTGTAAGTTCTGAGTATTATGGAATTATTTAGATAATTTAAAAGATATTTTTATGAAATCAAAATTTTATAATATGTCTAAAATATCATAGTTACTATATATTAAATTTGAAAATTTTTAGACAAGAGTAAATGGGTCTAAATATTGTGTTTATGATTTTTTCATAAGTTATCTTATAATATATGGTTTTAATGTAACCCAAAATTAAAGTATAGTTGATTAATGAACTTTATAGGTTGGGAAAAATATAATAAGACTAAACTAACATTTAATACAGAATGTTAATAAATATTTTTGGGTATAAACTTTTAAGCGAGTAAAAATTATATATATATATATATATATATCTATATACATATATATAAAAGAAATAAAATAGTAACTTAGGTTAACTCAAGGAATTAAATTAATCTACATTTATATTTGTAACACCCCCGAATAAACATCCAATAGTACGATCAACGCTCCTAGCCATAACAAAAGTTAACTATGTAGCGGAATAGACTCCATCCGGGTGTCACAGACGCCAACCATCCATGTGGTTGACACGACCACTCCTCCAACACCAAGTTACGGTCTGTATGACTGGAAACAACCCTCTATCAAAACTCATATACAACATAAAGTACAATTCCCAAATACCGAGTGTCTACAACAAAATTACCAAATCATAAACTAAGAATTACATCTCTGGTTTAGTAACAACCCATATATTACACATACTACTACAAACTTAAAAGTTATGCCCTGAGGGGCTACCCCCATGGTAGCCATCCCGCCTACGCTCCGTTATCGTCCGGCACAATACCTGAAAAAAATTTGGTTGTAAAGGACTCAGCAAACTACGCTGAGTATGAACGTGTGTAGCCCGTATGTTGCCGGGCTACATGACTACTTGGTCGAATATTATTAAGTCAATTTACATGCTATAATAAGCAGTAAAGCAGGCCACAATACATCATGGTTTCATACGCACTCAAAGGTAGAAAAGCATTAACAACAAGCAACCAAGCATAACATGTTGGCGTCATAGCAACATCCAACACACAACCAAGCACAACAAACTTCTAGTATAGCAACAACAATCATGTACATAATAAAACATGTGCATAGGTATGTTATGCTCCAAATCCTCACTATGGGATCATTCGAGCGCGGTGTGTTTTCATTTCTTTTCTCTTGCTCCCATAATGTGTATTTTCTTTCTCTTTCCTTGCACCAGGTCTGGGGATATAGTTAGATCCCGTGACCATATCATGTAGGTGCTAATCATTCCTTGTTTCTTTAAGGATTATTTGTGAATTCTTTTATCACTGCACGTTGGAGGACGTCTCCTCCATACCAAATTCCTCCATTCCCGACGTCATCCGTCGAGAAAGCGGAGTCGCCTGTAGACTCCAGGATAAATGCTCCACCAAATGCCAATCCTCCATTCCCGACCCCAAGGGGTCGAGAAAGCGGAGTCACCTCTAGACTACAGGATGTGCTGAGAAAGCGGGGTCACCCAGGGACCCCCAAAATATGTTCCACCATAGACGGTCGAAGGATCTGATGCAGATGCCAACTCCCGATCATCCATACCGCGCGGCCTGAGCTGTTGTCTTCCCGGGTTATTCTCGTGTTTCACCAGTTGGTACTTTTTGTTTCATTATCATTATAATCTCGACACCGTAGTGGGTGTCATTAGCGGTCCTCTATAGTTAGAGAGGAGTTTTCTCTTTGTATAGTTCTTTTGTTTTGTTTTTGTAGTTCGTCAAGTTCCATCTCAAAGCTTCATAAAGGAGAAAGGGACTAAACTACTGTGTGCGCGCAAATAATATGCAACAAAGATATAGCAATCATATAAGCAAGATAAGCAACAATCCAAATTTCATGCTTTGATCTTATGGTCATTTTCACACAAGGCACACAACAAACAAGCCGTGTAACACGGCAACATACGAACCACACATAGAGATTGTATGACCTCAAATAGGATCCAAAGTGGATTCCTAAGTATTATAATTAAGTAATGAACACTATAAAACTATTCTCAAAGGAAACCAAGCTCTAAAACATGTTCTAACACAAAATGTGCTTTAAAATTCCTCAAAGCACATTTTTGGGAAAATTGATTTTTTGAGTGGGTTTTGAGTGGTGTTAGGCATTGGATTAGACCTTGTTATACTAATTTACTATAAAGTACCACATTAGAAGGTCTAAATCCAAGATTTCAAAAAAAAAATCAGAAATATGGCACTCATTTGTGAATAGTAATCCAAATAGTGCATTTTAAGCAAAATTGACTAAGTATAGTCAATGGTCAATACATGACTCATCTTTATCCTTAGTAAGTTGGCAGCATGGATCATGGAGGACAACACATCCAACTTTAATACAAAATATCTAGCCAATTTGGTGAATCACCATTTACTATTCCATTTTCTACTTTTCATTCATTAAAACACATTTTGTTTCTTTCTCTTTCCTCTTGTCCCATTCCAGCCAAGCCATTATCATTTCCTAACCCTCTCAAGCTGTGTTCTTGAGCATTCAAGGCAAATCAATCTCTTTTGCACCTAAGGTAATGGTTTAAGGCATATTTTAGCTCTTTTTCTTCATCTCTTCATTACCTACACATGGAGCTTATAATCTATCACTTTCCATGGCTCATTCTCAGTGTTTTAAACCTTGAAAAACAATCATTCTTGGATGAAGCAAGCTTTGGGACCAAGGTGGTCAAAATTTACATTATAAGGTAAAAACATACCTTAAGGATTTCTACTCTCCATCCGGTTTTCTTCTTCTGATTTCTATGAGTTTATTCACTCATAATCTTCATATTTTCATGTTTATTCAGTGGGTTAACCATTTGGAGCAAGGGTGGCCGAAAATCAAAGGAAAGATCATTGGAAAAATTACATTGCCCACCCATGAGGTTTAATGAAATTACACTGCCCACCCATGAACTTTAAAATATAACATTGCCCACCCATGACATTCCAGTGTCATATCTTCCGTCACCATTTTCTCTTATTTCCGTCATTGACCGTCTATGACCTTTGACTTCCCTTCTTGTCCATAATTTCTTCCAAACACACCTTAGTTAAGAAATAAAATACTTACCACGTGACTAACATTCTTTGTCTTCTTCCTTGTCTCCTTCCTCTCTGTTCGCTGGCCTACGCACTTGTGTCGGGTTGCTGCCTGGCGATTTACCTTCGCCCTTGCATTTGCGTTACTTGACTGTAAGTTCTTCGATTGAGCTTGACTCTGCTCTTGTTATCGACTCCTATTGCTTGCGGAATGGTACATTTGCCCAATAATGGTGTGAATCTAGGGTTTGTGCGACTATGCTTTGCGGTTGAGCGAATGTGCTTGGCGATTTGATTCGCGTGCTATTCCTTCCATTTTTCCGGTGCTACTGCTTGCGGTATCTGGAAAATGTTTGTTGTTCGACGTTGGGAATGGATTCTATATTTATGGTTCTACTATCCCCATTTCCTGTACTAATGCGTATATTTATGTCAAGGAAATCTATCTGCCATTGTTTTTGCTCATGCAGGATATCAGTTTGATTATGTATTTGACTGGACTATATTGACCGGTTGATTATGTATTTGTAGGATATCATTTCAGGTACAAAGGTACAAGCTGCAATTAGATTGTTGCTGCTAATTTATCTATGACATGTGTTATTGCTCGTGTAGGATATCAGATTGTTGATTAGTTTATGACTAAGATGTCATGGGTATATTTATGTCAAGGAAATCTATCTGCCATTGTTTTTGCTCATGCAGGATATCAGTTTGATTATGTATTTGACTGGACTACATTGACCGATTGATTATGTATCGTTTGATTATGTATTTGCAGGATATCATTTCAGGTACAAAGGTACATACTGCAACCAGATTGTTGCTGCTAATTTATGTATGACATGTGTTATTGCTCGTGCAGGATATCAGATAGTTGATTAGTTTATGACTAAAATGTCATGGGTATATTTATGTCAAGGAAATCTATCTGCCATTGTTTTTGCTCGTGCAGGATATTAGTTTGATTATGTATTTTTGATTGGACTATATTGACCGATTGATTATGTATCAGTTTGATTATGTATTTATAGGATATCAGTTTGATTAAAAGCTTGTTTCGCTTGCACACTTTTGTATGGTTGATTGGGTTGTACTTGTACAGTCGTGGAGTAAATGTACTATGAACTAAGTCAAAGAGACACTGCTTATTTCCATGTAATTGTAAATTGCGGACTTGATATAGCATTCATAATATCTCCTTCCATTAGCTTGAAGGTTAGTGTTGTAATTAATTACGCTATGCTTGCAGAAAGAACTGTATCTGTTCTCTTGTTGTATATTAAAACCAGAAACAGAAAACCATAACAATAGCTGTATATTAAAACCAAAAACATCAACATATGTTTTTGCATAATTAGCTTACAATATTGGCACCTTACAAGTTACAAGTGGTGTTTTTCTAAACTAAAAGTGCATTACTTTAATAGCTTACATAAATTACATCCTAAACATTGTTACACATGGGAAAACTGAAAAATAAAAGACAACCAGTAATATTACAGCAGTGGTTGCACACACTTTCTTCATGTTCTTCAGCTGGTACAATCTAGCATTTTCCATCTCTTCCAATTTGGTCAGCAGACAAGTGTTTGAATTCTTCAAGTCCAGTAAGACAAATTCGAGGTGATGTCTTTCCACTATACAAAGAAACTGCACTTATTTCTTGGACAATTGTAAAACGGTGTCGCGTAGTTTTTGGCGGTATTGGCAACTTGTAGTTGAGCAATACAGTTGCAGTGGCATTTCGAATCCCTCTTGGGGTTGGAATTAAAACTCTGCCCGCTTGAAGATGACATTCTGTACACAACACAAAACAGAAATACGAACTCAAGTTTAACACAAAAGTAAGCTCAGATTGGTTCATATGGCCATCATCATCGCTTTTCAAATAAGGTTACGATTGTTAGTGTGCAAGTTCAGTAGCTATGGAGCAACCCTATCAATCATAAACCGCTTCAACGCGTTTAGCGGAGCAATTACATGAAGGGCCGCTTCTACATAGACTACTTATACGCATAAAGTCATAACCAATTGAAATAAGGGCCATTTTAATAGCAACATCAGCAAACCATCGAACAAATGGAAGCTTCAGATGCACACTGCAACAGTAGCAACAGAAATCACAATTCCAGAATTTGTCAGAGCAGTTTGTATCAGCACTTAAACGGGACCATCAGACATGACTAATACAATTCCAAAATTCAGAAAAAATTAGAGAAATCAGAAGACAGATTCGTAAGCCATTGCTCAAGTTCCTTCGGAGGAATAAATTTTCCCCCAAATCTCAAACCCTAGATATCCAATCTGTAGAATCACAAGCTACAAATCGCACGCCATCAATGGCGAGGAGTAGCAAAAAAGAATTCCAGAAACCGTAAGCATTAGTACAAAAAATAGGGATAGTAGAACCGTAAATATAGAATCCATTCCCAACGTCGAACAACAAACATTTTCCAGATACCGCAAGCAGTAGCACCGGATAAATGGAAGGAATAGCACGCGAATTAAATCGCCAAGCACATTCGCACAAACCCTAGATTCACACCATTACTGGGCAAATGTACCATTCCGCAAGCAGTAGGAGTCGATAACAAGAGCAGAGTCAAGCTCAATCGAAGAACTTACCGTCAAGTAACGCAAATGCAAGGGCGAAGGTAAATCACCAGGCAGTAATCCGACACAAGTGCGTAGACCAGCGAAGAGAGAAGACAGACAAGGAAGAAGACAGAACGATGAAAGTCACAAAACGACACAAAGAGTTTTAATAGCAACGGAAGGAGTCCTTCTGTTTGGTCAACAAAAACAAGATGGTCAACATAGACGGTCAATGACGGAAATAAGAGAAAATGGTGACTGAAGATATAACACTGGAATGTCATAGGTGGGCAATGTTATATTTTAAAGTTCATGGGTGGGCAGTGTAATTTCGTTAAACCTCATGGGTGGGCAATGTAATTTTTCCAAGATCATTCTTTAAGGCATTTTGCCAAGGTAAAACCTATTGCCATAGCAGCTTGTTGTTGTCTAGCTATTCCCCGTGTTATTATGGTGAATTTAACACCATGTGGTGTGCTTAATTCAGACCGAAACCCTTTGGAGACTACCTTGCATTTTTAAGGTGATTTTTGCCTTAAATCTTACATTTAATTGTTCTTTATGGTTAGCTCATGCTTGGAGTATAACCATATCTTATTTTGGTGTATTAAACATGTCTAAATGATGTGGTGATTTTTCCTCCAAGCTGCCGATTTGGTATTAAGGATAAACCAAGGTATAAACACCTTAAACTTATGATTTTATGATTTTTCAGCTCATATATTATATGTGCCGAGAGTGGAGTTGTTTATATGGGTGATTTTAACCTAAGTATGGAAAAAAATGACTTAGATAAATTAAGCTAGTCATTTAAGTGATTTAATTAACATAATGGTCAAATTATGACATTATGTGGAAAAATAAATAAGCTACAACAAGGCCGAGAGTTTATAGTATTTTTGAGCTATTTATGTGTAATTTTATGTTATAAAGCAAAGTTGTAATAAGGCCATGTCATTAGGCCATTTTAATTTAAGTTTTAAAGCTTATTTAATTTAATTTATGCTTATATAATTAAGTTTGGGGTCAAACGGTAATTACTAGTAAAATATAAAACCGTGGGCTTAATTTAGAGGAATTTAGGGTTTTTAAATGAATTTAATAAAAATTATAACATTTTATAAAGTTTTGGGTCAAAATTGTAAAAATAGAAAAGTATAGGGTATAATTGGTAATTTCTGAGAGTTTGGGTCCAATTTGGCATTAGAAGTCAAAGTTGACTATGTAGGAGACTTTGACCAAGTTTGGAGAGTTTAAGGAATTAAAATACTACCTTATATTAAGATAGTTATTAAATTGTAAATGATTTATAAGAATTGGGGTGATATTGTGATTTCTGAAACTTAGGGGTACTAAATGGAATTTAGAACAGACCTTAGGTTGTTAGGAATTTTTAGAAGTTTATTTGGCTAAATTTGGAGTTAAAATGAATTATATAAGTATAATATATGATATTTCATGTCATTGTTACAAATGGGTAACATATGGGTATAAACTGAGAACTATAGAAAGTATAAGGTTAGGAATGATTTTTATAACCTTTTGGTATAGTTTGGTAATTTTTGGAGTTATATATAAGGTTTTATGAAGATATATGTTTAATATATAGTTTTAATGACATTAGAAAACTATATATTATAAATTTGGGAGATTTGGTAAATATACAAAGTTAGGTGGTAGGAATTAAATTAAAACAGACCCTAGGGTCTGTTCGGTAATTATAAGCCTTTAAAACTATAGTTTATAATTATATTAAGGTTTAAGGATTATAATATAAGGTATATATTATAAGTGTAACAATGAAATATAATTTGGGGTTGATTTGTAATTTATGGAAGTATAGAGGGAGATAGTAAAAGCCGAGAGTTTAAGGGGCTGTTTGGTATTTAATAAACATTTATAACTATAGGTTATAATTGTTTTAATGACATAAATGTCATAATATATGTTATATAACTATAATATAACATTATATAAAATATGTGGTGAATTTTGTAAATAATTAAGAAAATAGGTGCTGTTCGGTAATATGGACATTTTTGAATGAAAATTTATAATATGGTTTTTAATGTTATAAAGGGTGTAACATTTATAATATAAGAAATATTCATTATAAGAGAATGAATATATTATAAAGACTTACCATATAATAAATAGTCCCATAATACATGTATAAATAAATATATGTTATGGTGTGGAAAAATATAATATGGTTCAATAACCATGTATTATCATAATTAAAATGATATAAGATAAAGAGAAAAGAATTACAAACATTAGATATGGAAATTCTAATGTTAGGAGTATACATGGAATAATAAGGATTTATATAATTCAAAGTATTTTTACATATGAATTATACTACATTAAACTTGAAAAAACAAAACCTTAGGAAAATAAATACTAAGGTGAGATGTATAATATATGATTAAGAATTATACATGCAATATAAAAACAAACTATATAATATACAAGGGTATATTGAATTACAAGCGATAACCAAGTTCAAACTTTAAGTATACTAATATACGAGACGCGACTACGCATGTAATATAACGTTTTTCCAAATCCCGAGTTAAGCCGAAAACCCGACAAACGTTGACAATTAATAACGGGGGATTAACCGGGAGGTATTAGTGGCGGTACGGGGTACCGTAGAGTTATGTCGTTATACAGGATTCTAATCAGTAGAGTTATGTATTATTAGACTGTTAGAGACGACACGGGGAGCATCGGATCTAGCTGATTCATACTCCACGGTTATACATTCAGGGTGAACGGTATGTTGTTACATGTCTCTGATTGTCTCTGAGGGCTTCCTCAGTTCAGACTTCTGTGTAATCTGTGATAAGATTGTTTGTCTGATTGTGTGAATAAATATGCATGAACTGTATATTTTTAGCTGCTTATTATTTACTGTTGTTGCGTTAACAGTATTGGTTCGTATATATGGACCTATATAAATAAAACGAACTAGCGGCTATGGTGCTATCTTATATGTAATATAAGGATAATCAGAAAAACGTTGTAGCACTAGGATAATAAGATATACATATTATCCGAGACTTTAATACGGAGCATTGGCCTTTCTAACGCCGCTCTCGTATCTAACACTGGATCCCGAGTTTACAGACTCTGGATTGGACTAACGACCTTAGTCTGCTGTGTTAGAAAAAAATTGGTAATGCGATGCGATGGTATAATTAATTAACATAACAAAGCCAAGAGGATGTGGCTCTTGGTGCGCGCTGTGATCACAAAAACGATACCAGGATGTCCGCGTACGGGTCCGCAAGTATCAAGAAAATTTCCCGCGAGCTAGGACGGTTCGTTGGTCGGAGACTCTATCGCTGGAGTGGCTACTGCCGTGGGTGACCCGCCATACTATATGGGTAATTTAGAGACACGTCGTTTTTAACGAGACGTTGTCACTAGGTATAACCGAACATTTATTACAGTTGAGACTTGTACATTGGCGAACAATATTGGTCTTTATACCAAGGACGGGAGTTGATACTTGTTTATTATTCTCGTTGTTCGCCCAGTTGTTCATTGGTTATACTGTGTGGTTTATATTATGTGTGTTGATGGTTGTGTTATTGTATGGTTATTACTGTTAAATGTTTTACAGTTTAAATGTTAAAACGGTATTGCATGTAATGAATCTCATGCTCTCGACCAATTAATTGAGGGGTTTGAGGAGGCATGGAGGGGCATGTGATAACATACTCAGCAGGGGCTGATTCCATACCACAAACCATTTTTATTTCAGGAGACTAGCTGGAGGGTCGACGCGGGGCGTGACAGTTGTATTTACTTTTGGTTAGACTTGGTACGGATTGAGACTACGGTTATTTTGGACTCGGGTTTTGTAAACCGAGGTGTATATTTGGTTAGACGCTCACATGTACGGTTTTGTATAAGACGGTTGTTGTGGTATATATTTTAGTTTTATTTAAGCACTACTATCTATCTCTTGTGGTCACTACGGGAATACGTGTCGTATGTTGATTATCATGTAACTCGTTATCACCTGTATGGTGAGTGATAACAGTGACACCATTAGAACGACAGTCCGTTATTTACCGCTGCGATTTATTTATTAAGTACGACGTTTATACTATGATTAGGAGCCGGATTAGTAGGGGTGTTACAACAACAACCGGTTGGAGAGTGTGCATCGACTACCGGAAGTTGAACACGACTACAAGGAAAGACCACTTCCCCCCGCCCTTCATCGACCAAATGCTAGAGAGGTTAGCCGAGCAAGACTTTTATTGCTTTCTTGATGGCTACTCGGGGTACTTCCAAATCCCCATAGCCCCGGAAGATCAAGAGAAGACCACATTCAGATGCCCTTACGGAACATTCGCATATAGAAGAATGCCTTTCGGATTATGTAATGCTCCCACAACATTCCAAAGGTGTATGATGGCCATCTTCTCCGACTTTATTGAAAAAAGCATGGAAGTCTTCATGGATGATTTCTCAGTCTTTGGGCTCAACTTCGACTCTTGCCTAGAGAACTTGGACGCCATTCTCTCCCTATGTGAGGAAACCACTCTAGTACTCAATTGAGAGAAATGTCACTTCATGGTGAGAGAAGGGATCATCCTCGGGTACAAGATCTCTTCCAATGGGATTGAAGTCGACTGGGCCAAGGTCGAAGTCATAGAGAAGCTACCACCACCTACCTCGGTTAAAGACATTAGAAGCTTTCTTGGCCATGCCGGGTTCTACAGAAGGTTCATCAAGGACTTCTCCAAAATCTCTAAACCTCTGTGTGACCTCTTAGCCAAAGATGCAAAATTCAAATTCTCTGAAGAATGTCTAAAGGCCTTCAACACTCTCAAGGAGTGCCTCGTCTCAGCCTGATAGTTGTATTACCGGATTGGAGCCTCCCTTTTGAAATAATGTGTGATGCAAGCGACTATGCGGTGGGAGCAGCCCTATGTCAAAAAAGGGAGAAAATTCTGAGAACTGTCTACTATGCAAGCAAGACACTCAATGATGCTCAGAAAAACTATGCCACGACTGAGAAGGAGCTTCTAGCGGTAGTATTTGCATTAGATAAGTTCCGCTCATATCTCTTGGGAAGTAGGGTGATTGTGCATACCGACCATTCAGCTCTCAAATATCTCTTCACCAAGGAGGACGCCAAACCGAGGCTTTTGAGATGGATTCTATTGCAGCAGGAATTTGAGATTGAGATTAGGGATAAACCGGGCACTCAAAATGTTGTTGCTGACCACTTGTCTCGCATGGAGACCCCGGATGATGGTACCCCTATCAATGAGCTCTTCCCGGACGAGACCGTGTTCACAATTGGAGAAACCGGTGATCCTTGGTTTGCCGACATCGCAAACTACCTGGTGAGGGGAGTAGTGCCATACGAAATGACATACCAGCAGAGGAAGAAATTCTTCGCCGACATCAAGCACTATTTCTGGGATGACCCTTACCTCTTCAGAGTCTGTGCCGATGGGATGATTAGGAGGTGCATACCGATAGATGAAGTTCAGAGCATCCTCACCCACTGCCACTCTCTTGAGGCAGGAGGGCACCACGGGCCAGCAAGGACAGCAGCTAAGGTACTACAGTCCGGATTCTTTTGGAAAACGCTTCACAAGGACTGCCACTCCTTTGTAGCTGCTTGCGACCGGTGCCAAATGCTAGGGAACATATCCCGGAAGCACGAGATGCCACTTAATGTAATGATCGAGGTTGAACCCTTCGATCTATGGGGCATTGATTTCATGGGTCCCTTCCCCTCCTCCCACTCAAATCTCTTCATCTTGGTGGCGGTAGACTACGTCACGAAATGGGTGGAAGCCATTGCATCCCCCACCAATGATGCCAAGGTGGTGACCAAGTTCCTAAAGAAAAACATCTTCACAAGGTTTGGGGTGCCTAGGGCGATTCTCAGCGATGGGGGATCTCACTTCTGTAACAAACAGTTTGAGGCGTTAATGGAAAAATATGGAGTGAGACACAAGGTATCCTTGCCTTACCACCCTCAAACAAATGGGCAAGCCGAGGTGACAAATAGGGAGCTGAAATGGATACTACAGAAGACGGTAAACTCCCCCAGAAAGGATTGGTCCTTAAGACTAGACGATGCTCTATGGGCTTACCGGACAGCATACAAGACTCCCATCGGGATGTCTTCATATCGTCTAGTCTTCGTCAAGGCTTGCCACTTACCCGTTGAGTTGGAGCACAAATCCTATTGGGCTGTGAAAGCCTTAAACTTTGACCTCAAGAGTGCCGCCGACAAGAGGAAATTTCAACTCACCAAACTAGAGGAATTCCGGGAGGAAGCCTATGAGAACAACTGCATCTACAAGGAGAAGGCCAAGAGGTGGCATGACAAGATGATCATAAGGCGGGAGTTCCATGAGGGAGACCGGGTATTGCTCTACAATTTGAGGTTGAAGCTTTTTCCGGGTAAGCTCAAGTCACATTGGTCGGGACCATTCACCGTCACCAAGGTAACCCCATATGGTGCAATCGAGCTGAAGAACGTGAAAGGTGAGACATTCATGGTCAACGAGTCTAGGTTGAAGCACTACCTAGGAGGCGATATCGAGAAGGTGGAGACACGTCCTCTCTACTTACAAGAGCCTCAGGTTTGATCTAACCCTCGCTATGGTCTAGCCAAAGACCGTAAAAAGACGGGAAGCTATCCGGGAGGCAACCCGGACTACTCCCATGCTATCGTTTTTGTGCTTGCTTTGCTTGTTTATGTACCTTTGTTTTGGCGGTTTAACTTTGATTGATTGGTTTACTTGTTTCTTGCTCTGTATTGTGTGTTTCTGCGTGTTTTTGCATGTTTAAGTTGGTTGTGGATGAAAACAAGTGTTTTGGGCAAGAAAACATCTTTTTTTGAGGAGCCTCTGTCTAAGACCGATCTTAGAACCGACCCTAGGTGGGTCGGTCGGCTCCAAACTTTGAAAAACAATTCTTTCTGTAACGGACCGACCCACCGACCGACCCTAGGGTGGGTCGGTCGGGTCGAAAATTCCGAAAATCTGCTCTCTGTTAAAGACCGACCCTCCGACCGACCCACGTCGGGTCGAACATTTTGATAAAAAAACCAAAAACGGTGCGTTTCGATTAAAATAGTTTTACCCCTTCTTCCCCAATCTCCTTCCCCCGATACCCAACATTCCCAGCATTCCCTCTATTCTCTCTCGCACTCCCGTTCTCCTCTCTCGCGCACTGCACCAAAGCCACCACCAGCCTCTTCTTCCGGCGCCACTTGTTTCTTCGACCGCCGCCACTCTTACTCCACCTGATGACCGCGCCCAGCTAGACCACCGCCACCGCGCCCTGTTGCGCCACCAGACCGCGCCTAGCCAACACCACTGCCCCATAAATCCCTAAATTTCCCTTAGTATCCCCAAATCTATTTTGGTCCAGTTTTGTGCCCAAATTTGTCACATTTCTTGCTTAAATCCTTCTACAAACAACAAGGTATGATATTCTGACCCAATCTTGTCAATTGTTGTAATTTTTGTGAAAGTTACAATTTGGGCTGTTTTGATGTGACCAAACGGGGCCCTAATTGCAATTTCTGAATTTGGGTGTTTTTGTTAATGGGAATGCACTTAATTGAATCTGTTGAGTTTGGTATGTGGAATTATGCTCACAATTGTTAGTGTTGGGTTTGGTGTGTGGAATTGGATTAGGAATTGTGGCTTGTTGATGGTGCTAGCACACCCAATCCACTTGAAGTTCTAGATCGACCTTTGCCTAATGCGCAACGTTGTTGTTACAATTGATAGTGATAATACCGTTGACCTTTGGTGGGTTGATTATCACCCGTACTTGGTCCTTAATTGATAAACTAAATGGGATAGTGCGTTTTTTTTATGGGTGAGAAGTGGAGTAACTCAAAATGTGCAAAATGGGATAACTTATTGAATTGCTTGGTACATTTCGTGCTTTGTGATGGGTTTGTGCTATTGGGATGCTTACCTGTTGACATGCCAAGCTTTTGGTTGAATTGTGGAGGTTCTTAGAACCGGGGAAAAGGAAGAAAAACAAGGGAAACCATGCCGAAATTTTTTTAGAAACGTGCCGTTGCTTTTGCTCTTCTTTGTGCTTCATGCTTATTCTTTGCCCGAAATGCTTAGTATTCTTCCTCTTTTTATTCTAACTTCACATTATTTGTTATTTGTTTCTTCTTCTTTTGTTTTTCTTTTGTCTTTATTCCTTTTTGCAGAACAATGGCCCACCACAACCGACGTGCCACTCGAAGGGCAGCCGCCAATGCCGGTCTCCTTGATGGCCGGTTCATCAATGAAGCCGCCGGGAATGGTACAATGCCCCACGTCGAAAGGAAATCGTGTGGGAGCGGACGGTGGACCCCACCCTCATTGATACACTACAGCTTCGCGCCGTCCTCGTTCCTCTTTAGTGGAGCTGCCTGCTGAGCATGGGAGGGGAATACTTCCCCAGCCAGATATATGAATTCTACACTAATGCCACGGTGGATCGCCATGAGCGGGAGGTCTCTTCCTACGTTCGAGGGCGACATATCACAATCAACAGAGAGACCTTCCAGCGGTTCCTTGGGGTGCCTTGGGAGGATGTGACCTACCGCTACTGGATTACCTCCTACGAGCAGGACGCCCATCGGAAGCACTACCTAGCCACTCTCCCCGTTCAGCGCCGAAAGAAGAACCAGGCGGGGACTGATGTTCGAGTCACGATGACTCTGAACATGGTCACTGACCCGGTCAAGAGAGTCTTGCTGGCATTGCTCCGCCACAACCTCCATCCGCGTGACAGCAAAGATCTTAATGCGACGGACTGTTTCCTCGTCGATTACATGCTGACTCCAGACATCACTGACGAGCTGATGTCCCTCTCCGGATTGATGTTCCGGCATCTGCTCCACATCATCGCCAAGAAGGAGACCCAGCACCTGGTTTTCTCTTTCTTCATTTAGTAGCAGATTGCCCGGCTAGGGGTGCCGACTGCTGGGCTTCAGGCCAGTCCTCCCATGGAGTTGATCGGGGCACACACTATGAGGAGGTTCGGGTTCACTCAGCGCGCAGATGGCTGGTACAAGGCCGACGCTCAGACAGCCGAGGCGTCCTCCTCGAGTGCCTCTGCTAGTGCCTCTACTGACGCCCCTCCGCTCCTGCTCCTCCCTCCTCCACCACCGACCGGCGTTGTATCCGAGGAGCGCTTTCAAGAATACCAGCGTTAGGTGGCTGAGCACCAGCGCCTGGTTGCTGAGCAGCAGCGTCTGATGGCCGAGCAGATCCACGCCTTTCAGGAGCAGATGGCACGTGGCCACCCCCTCCCCAGTAGCTCTTTATGAAACCTGTGGATTGTCATTATTCTTACACTTTCTAGACTGTTTTTGACTGCTGTTACGCTTCCCGACATTTACATTCCGCACTCCAGCTTTGTAGTACTTTCCTATTTTCTTTCCTGCACTTTTGGATAATATGGTTCAGGACTCATGTATGAGCCCCTTTTGCTTACTAATTATGGCCTTTTTGCGAATTCTTCGGAATAACGAGTGTGCCTAGTTTCCTTTTTGCCTTGCATTGTAGATATACACTTTGAACGCAAGCACTCCTCAAGGGTGAGTACGGGCACATGCAAGAGGAACTCTTGCAAATTTTTCCTAGCGCTTCAACGCCCCGGACACTCACAAGTGTGGGAGAATTTGATCAACCACTCACACCTTCTCAGGGGAGTCCTCGTTCTCTCACACCTACACACTTACATACTGCGCTAAACTTTTGTACTCTATGTTAAGTGCTTCGAAAAGGTCTTCTGTTTGTGTTCCCTTGAGTTTTGCTTCGAACAATGCGGACATTGTCCCATTCAAGTGTGGAGGAAACGACCTTTTATTTTTGGTGCACTACTCAATTTCCTTATACATATCTACAGCTTCCATGTAGAAGTTACATTTATAGTAAGCAAGTGTCTCCATGAATTTTTAGAATTTTTCACTAATTTTTTCAAAAAGATCTCTCTTGAGGAGCAATTGTTTGCGGTGCTTCCATAAACCCCTCTCTTGGTGACTTTTTATTGCTTAGGGGTTCTTTCTACCTTCTCATCTAGGGATTGCTAAGGGTGCTTCCTTGTGAAAAATATTTATAAAGGAACTTGAGAGACACCATAGGTAACCAACAAATGAGAGTTGAGTGTTCATTAAAGAAAGGCAAAATGCCAAACCATCTCTTCTCATCTCTTGTTGCAAAAGTGAATCAAATGCAAATCTCTATTTTTCCTTTTGTTTTTCCTCAATGCCCATTCTTGAGAGAAGTTGGCCATGGTAAAAGTTCTCCAAGTTCCAAAAATCTCTAAGAACTTGGAAGCACTCTAGATCATACCCCAAAACTCTATATTTTCATTTACCCTAAGCACACCCATGTCACCACGAGAAGGTTGGTTGCACTCCTCTTGAGATGTTTCACAAATTTTGCTCACTTGAATTCAAGAGTTCATCTAGACACTTGCTTGCTTTAAATGTTCCTTCTTATTGTGGGTTCCTAGCAAATTTTTGCTTGAGGACAAGCAAATATATAAGTGTGGGGGAGTTGATATGTGGTGAAATAATGATGTTTCAATGCCTTTATACACCTTCATTTTATTTGGTGCATAGCTTATTTCACCACTTAATAGAGTGTTTTTGTGATTAATAGTGAACTTATACAATTTGATCTTTTGATAGGTAAAAGCTCACCTTGAGCACACTTTTGATCCATTTTAGAGCTAGTGGCATGCACCAACATCTTCCCCATCCTTCTAGCTTTCCAACGCCGCAAATGGAGAGCAATTCTGAGTCGTAACGAAGATTCTAGGCCCCGCGTAAGTTAGGGAAAAATGTTTTCTACAGTCGACCGACCCATGGACCGACCCACTCTAGGTCGGTCGGAAGCTCTTGGAGCAGAAATTTGTCTCTGCATCGGACCGATCCATTGAACCGACCCACACTGGGTCGGTCGGAACTTAAAGATGGTCACGTGCTTCGTCTCCAGAAGGCCGACCGACCCACGGGACCGACCCACTGAGGGTCGGTCGGACGCGGAAATTTCTATACTTATGCTAGTTTTGAGGCTTTTTCACTGGCTTTCACTTCTACACACCAAAAGACCTAAACAAGGAGAGAGAGAGAGAGGCGATTTTGAGGGAGAAAAGAAGAAAAGAAGAAGGAGGGAAGGAAGAAGAAGAAGAAAGCTCACCTTCTCCAAGCTCAACCACCTTCAACAATGGCTTTTCTCTCTCTCTCTCTCTCTTTTATGTATCTCTATGGCTGAGTAGAACTATTTAGCACTTGGGATAGGGATTTGAAGTTGAATCCTTCAACTAGCTTGTAAACCCTTACTTCATTAATTATGATTGTTTTCTCTCTCTTGTTCATTTATTGCTTTAACTTGATCAATTATGGCATTTATGGTGATTCCTAACAACACAAGACTTTGAGTTGGGGGTTGTGACCTAGAGGAGAGAGAAACCCTAGATTGTGCTAGCTTGATTAGTTGGTGAAATTTGGGGCTATTTATGTGGACTTGCAATTAATGCTATGTAGTGATTTGAACTCCTCTTGATTTGAGAGTATCTAGGGAAGAGTTGGCTCTTCCATGATTTGGAAGGTTGTTACAATAGTCTAAATAGACAATTTGAGTGAAATGGGTTTATGAGTGAAGTTGGGGTGTATTTAGGTGAGAATAACCATCCTAGGGTGCTTCCCATCCAAAACCTTTAACAACCAATTTTAGTTCCTATAGTTAAGTTGCAGTTTTTCTTGAACAAAATCACTAAGCTTGCTGCCGGCTAAACCCCCCTTTTTACTCATTTATTGTTTCGTTACCGAATACCGAAACTAGGGAGACAAATACTCAATTTTCTGGTGGAACGACACTCGTTATTCACTACTTCGATTGGGTCCACTTACCCATATTTTGTGATATTGATCTGCATATACATATTTCCTCTAACAGTCATATTTTTGCTCCTTCACTCCTCCGGTAGAGAAGCTGGATCGACCTATCCAAAGGCCCATCCCTTCAGTAGAGAAGCCTCCTACCCTTGAACTCAAATCTCTTCCTTCCCACCTTAAATATATTTTTCTAGCAGAGGGTAGCACCCTGCCTGTTATTATCTCTGCATCTTTGTCTGTTTCGCAGGAAACTAGACTTTTGGAGGTGCTCAAGAGACATATAGGTGCCATGGGGTGGTCAGTTGCTAACATCAAAGGGATCAATCCAGGTTTCTGTACTCACAGGATTTCTATGGAGGACAATTATAAGGCAGTGAGGCAGCCCTAGAGAAGATTAAATCCCAATCTGAAGGAGGTGGTCAAAGCTGAAGTGCTGAAGCTTCTTGATGCGGCATTATCTACCCGATATCTCACAGCCAGTGGGTATCTCCAGTCCAGGTTGTCCCAAAGAAAGGAGGGATCGTGGCAGTTCCCAATGAGAAGGGTGAGATGGTTCCCCAGAGATAGACGGCCGGATGGAGAATGTGTATTGACTACTATCGCCTCAACAATGCCACGAGGAAACCGCTCCCATTCATCGATCAAATGCTGGAGCGGTTAGCTGGTCAGGAGTTCTACTGCTTCCTCGATGGCTACAATGGCTACTTTCAGATCCCTATTGCTCTAGAGGATTAAGAGAAGATGACCTTCACCTATCCATATGGGACGTTCACATATAGGAGGATGCCTTTTGGCCTCTGTAATGCTCCTGCGACATTCCAGAGATGTATGATGGCTATCTTCAATGACTTCATTGAGAAGAGCATTGAAGTTTTTATGGACGACTTTTCAGTCTATGGGCAGAGTTTTGAGGTGTGCCTGGAGCAGTTGGATCAGATATTGGGAAGATGTGAGGAGACGAACCTTGTACTGAACTAGGAGAAGTGCCATTTTATGGTACGAGAAGGCATTGTGTTGGGTCACAAGGTTTCTAAGAAGGGCATCCAGGTAGATAAAGCTAAGGTGGAGATGATAGAGAAGCTTCCCTTACCGACTACAGTGAAGGATGTCAGATCTTTCCTTGGTCACGTAGGATTCTATAGGAGAATCATTTAGGACTTTTTGAAGATTGCTAATCCCCTGTCAGACCTGCTTCAGAAAGATGCCAAGTTCCAGTTCACTAAGGAGTGCTTGACAGCCTTTCAGACCATCAAAGATAAGCTCTGCTCAGCTCCAATTGTGGTTCCACCAGATTGGTCAGAACCATTTGAGATCATGACAAATTCGAGCGATTATGCTGTTGGCGCTGCATTATGTCAGAGGAAGGATAAGATACTGAGAGTGATCACCTATGCTAGCAATACCTTGATAGACGCAAAGAAGAATTACACTACTATAGAGAAGGAGTTACTTGCTGTGGTATTTGCTCTGGATTAATTTCAACCGTATCTGCTAGGAAGCAAGGTGATTGTCCACACTGATCATACGGCCCTCAAGTATCTTTTCCAGAAAAATGAATCGAAGCCTAGACTTCTAAGGTGGATTTTGCTTCTCTAAGAATTTAACTCGGAGGTTGTGGATAAGAAGGGGAAGCAAAACGGAGTTGCTGACCATCTGTCTAGGCTTTACATTCTTGATGATGGAATCCCAATCAATGAGTTTTTTCCTGATGAGACAATGTTTATGATTGGAAATGTGAAAGAACCATGGTATGCGGATTTGGCAAACTTTCTTGCTTCTGGGCTGATTCCTCACGATTACAACTACAACCAGAAGAAGAAATTCTTATCAGAAGCCCGCCACTATATCTGGGAGGATCCCTATCTGTTTAGGATCTGTTCTGATGGTTTGATAAGGCGATGCCTTCCAGATGAGGAGATCCAAAGAGTAATAGAATTCTATCATGCTAGAGAGGTAGGTGGCCATCATGGTTCTACAAGAACAGCTGCTAAGATATTAGAGTGTGGATTCTTTTGGCCCACTCTACATAAGGATGTCTACCACTTCTGTTCCCATTGTGACACCTGTTAGAGGATGGGAAACATCTCTAGAAGACATGAGATGCCTTAGCAAGGTATTCTTGAGGTAGAGCTTTTTGATGTTTGGGGCATGGATTTCATGGGCCCCTTCCCTTCATCCCATGGAAATCAGTATATCTTAGTAGCTGTAGACTATGTCTCGAAGTGGGTTGAAGCTATTCCCTGCCACACTGCTGATGCTAAGACAGTGGTAAAATTTCTAAAAAAGCACATCTTCACCAGATTTGGGGTGCCCAGAGCGATCATCAGTGATGGTGGCTCTCACTTCTGCAACCGAGCTTTCGACTCCTTAATGAATAAATATGGGGTGACACACAAGGTGGCATTACCTTACCATCCTCAAACTAATGGTCAGGCAAAAGTGACCAATCGTGAGCTTAAATGGATCTTGCAGAAGACTGTTAATGCATCAAGGAAGGATTGGTCAGTCAAGCTGGATGACGCTCTATGGGCATACCAGACTGCTTTTAAGACTCCTATAGGGATGTATCCGTTCAAGCTTGTGTATGGGAAAGTCTGACATCTCCCAGTGGAATTAGACCATAAAGCATATTGGGCATTGAAGGCCCTAAATTTTGATTTACACGATGCTGGAGAGAAGAGGAAATTTCAGCTGTCTGAACTTGAAGAACTGAGGGAACAAGCATATGACAGCTCAAGGATTTTTAAAGAGCGCACAAAAAGGATCCATGACCGGATGATTCAGAAGAGAGACTTTAAAGTGGGGGATCTGGTGTTGCTCTTCAACTCCAGGCTGCGTCTTTTTCCTGGGAAGCTGAAATCACATTGGGCATGCCCCTTCAGAGTTGTAGGAATCACATCCTATGGAGCATACGAGCTGGAGAACAAAGCTGGTGAAACTTTCAAGGTAATTGGTGCTTGTTTAAAAAGCTATCTTGGTACTGATAATAAGCTTCTTCCTATGCAGGCGGTATTTTTTGTTGAAAATGACTCTAGTTCTACAGCAATGATAGTTTCTCAGAAGACAAATTCAACTATGAAGACAAAATTTTCTTGGCGAATGCGGAAGGAGTTGGGAAGGTTGAAAAAGCTTGCCGTAGGATGTTGTGGAGCTTCAAACCACGCTACTTTTGATTGAATCAAATTGGGAAATGTCTAGCTAAATGACTTTAAAGAGGAGCAGCTGAGTGGGAGGCAACCCAGTATTTTCGGTACTTTATTTCAGTTCGATTTTGGTTATGTAAGCTTTGTATTATGTTAAAGTTGTTTACATTGTTTTTGGTTAAGAAAAGAGCAGGTTTCTGCATCTGTAGCGTTGTCCGAACTTGTGTCCGAACTTCAAAGTTCGGACAAAGTTCGAGAGATTGAAGACTGTGCAGAATGAGATGTCCGAACTTCTGTTCTAACTTCAAAGTTCGGACATTGTGCGAGAAGAATCGGAAAGAAAGAACGACAATGTCCGAACTTCTATCCGGACATCAAAGTTCGGACCTGTTTCGAGAGTTTAACAAAGGTAAATACGGGGATGTCCGAACTTTGGTCCGAGCTTCAAAGTTCGGAAACGATACGAAGCGCCGCCTAGGTAAGTCTGTCTGATGTTTGGACACTTCGATAATTCTGAAATTAAGAAGCACGGGCGACGCTATTTCGAACACTTATCTCAAATCCCTAATTCCAGTCGAAGAGCAGCAGCGCCGAAAAAAATCCCCCACTCCTTCAATCTCTCATAACTCCCTCATTCTTCCACCAAATCCTACAATCTTGGTATCAATCTCTTTGTTTTTGAATCCTCTACAATCCTAGCACTCGAAATTAACCAGAATATTCCTGAATCAGTCCGATTTTTGAGCAAAACCAGTTCGACCCCTAACTGTCGCATTTGGGAATTTTGAGTCGAAATCTTGCAGATTTTGCTGTTCTTTCTACTTCTAAACACTCATTCAACTCAAGCAAGGTATTTTCTCCACTTTTTTACCTCATTTATTGTGTTTGTGATAGATTTTGGAATCTGAGGTATAATCAGTCGAGAATATGCTGTTTATTATTGAGTTTACTGGACTTCATCTGCATATATGAGGTTTGTTTTCTGCTGTGCTGTGAGTTGCTGGATAGAGGTGTTTAAACCACACTATTGTGATTTTATTGTACATATTTGAGTGTGTGGTTTGATTTTGCATGGCTGAACTAATACCATTGATTGAGACTAAGCTGAATGTGTTGGAATATTGTGATTTTTTTATCGGTTAAGTCTCTGCTGGTCACTGTTTGATGAAGATTACCATTGCAAGTGAAAGATTGATTGATCTTTGTTGTGGAGAATGATGAATTTTAAGGGGAGGCTCTGTCGAATTTTGGATAAACTGTGTGCATGCATTGAGCTATTTTATATACCATTATTGACATTGACTCCCTTCTCTTGAGCAGATGTTGAGCAGAATCACTGGCCGATCTAAGAGGAGTGGGAGAGCTGGTGCTAGTTCAAGTCACCAAGCTCCGCGAGATGACTTTAAGGACGATGCAGCCAGAGAATGGTTTGCTAAGGGTGGACATCATTCCTGAACGTTGTGTAGTGCCAGAGCTGGAGCGTCAGCTGGGGCTGAAGTAACTACTGGAGCCGCTTGGTTGGGGTAAAATCTTGGATATGGGGGGCCCGTACTCCAAACGAGCGGTGCGAATGTTTCATGCAAATGCTATCTATCAAGATGGGTAGATTCGCTCTACTGTTGACGGTGACAAAGTGACAGTCTCAACGATGGAGATTGCTCGCTATTTAGGACTTCCTTACCCTGCTCCCCCTCACCCTGAAAACCTTAATCCACATGACTTCCAGGCAGTAGCCATAAACCCTACACCCCACTCATGGTTCAAGGGCCACGTCGACGTAGAGGAGATGACCCGTCAAAGCAGGTCATCCCTGCTGATCTGCTTCAAGACCCCCGAGAGCGAGTCCTCTTCGCACTGCTGGTTGCGAATGTTCTCCCCAGGCAGAGCTCAGATCTGAACCATACTGATTGCCTTCTTCTCCAGGTTGTGCTGAATCCGAAGTTTGTTGGGGCTGCCGAGGTCACACATTTTCCATGGGTCATCTCCCTACATCTTCGGTACATTGTGGAGCACAAGGACCGGCATAAGCTAGGCTATCCGGTCATGATTTGTCAGTTGCTTCGGAGGCAGCTGGTCTCCATCCCATCTGAGGGGCTGAATGCTACGCGGTCACCTATTGATATCGGCGCCTTGAAGAAGATGTGGTTTGAGTTTGACGGGGTGACCTGGAGGAAGAAGGCTGCCCCAAGGTCACAGAAGCGCCAGAGAGATACAGGTGAGGGTCCATCAGAGCTAGCTCCTCCTTCTACAGCTGAGGAGGAAGAGGAATTTGTTGCACTGCCGGCTCCTGGGAGCTAGTATGTCACCTGTTACGAATTTGATCAGCTCGAGTCTCGCTTTATGGAGATGGATCGTCCCTATCAGGCGGAGATTGAGGTCCTTCAGCAGCAGGCTCGCCGCTCTTAGGAGGATTATAAAGCCTTACTCTCTTAGTTTCAGCAGTGGCAGGCGTTCTACCCACCTCCACATTGATGATGATGATGGATGAAATACCTCTAAATTAATTTAGGGGATTTCTTTTATTAAACCATAAATAATACTATTAAATATTAAATTATTGTATAGAATTATGAATATTAAATTATTATATGGAATTATGAAAATTAAATTAGGGGATTTCTTCTATTTAATCGTAAAGGGTACTATTAAATATTAGATTACTATATATTATTATATAGTATTATGAATTTAATAATAAGATTGATAAGTCAATAAATCTTGGAAAAATTTATAAACACTCCAAGTATATTATAAAGATTTTAGAAATAATTGAAACATTAATTTTAATCATAAAAGTCAATATAAAATCATGGAAACCATAAAGCTTCTTAAGCCATGCTAGGGTTGACTTTTTGAGAATGGTCAAACCAGCCCATGAAACCTATACCAATAAAAAGATTATGGAAAACCAAGAAGATTGATAAAAAGAACGTCAAAAACGGATCATCCGAGCCAAAGTTATGATAAAATGAAGTTTAGAGCCAAAATTTTGAAGGCTACTGATGTGGCAAGGGCTGCTGACTCAGCCACGTGCGCCTCGGGAGGCGTGCCACGCCAGATTGCCGGAATTCCCAAGAAAATTGGCTAACTCTTCTCAGCCATAACCTGATCGTTGCCCTATTTTGTGACCTCCATATCTCCGCCGTCTATTGGTATTTTTGCATGCCGTCTTCTTCATTCTCTTCTCCTACAATTCCTCTTTCCAACCATAGCTCATACACAACCTAACTCTTTCCACATCGACGACAAACTCAATCCGAATTAGCCTCCCTGAAAACGGAAACCCAAAACTCCCGGAAAACGTGATAATCTGGTAACTTCGTCTAGTCATAACTTCTTCGTCTCTCAGTCAAAATTCGTGTTCTTTAGCTCGTTTTGTAGATCTCTAATTCCTATATATTTCGAGATGGGAAGAAAGTATATTGCGTATAGAGAATATTACAGAGTAAATCTATTGACTTCAATTACAAGACTTATTCTATCTTACTAATGAAAGCGAGAAAATATATGTTTATATACAGAGAGACTATATTATATATATATTCCAATACTCCCCCACAAGATGTAGGGCAGTAAGGTTGACGCTGCTTGAATCTTGGACTGATATTATGGATCTTTCTCTGTCTCTGTTTGGTGGATGCCGGTTCTGTGGAGGAAAGCTTGATATTCCTTCGCTGTAACCTGCTTTGTGAGTACATCGGCTAGCTGCTGATCTGCAGAAACATGTTGTAGAGTGATAAGCCCTTCCTGGATTTTCTCTCGAACTAGATGGCAGTCCAACTCGATATGCTTTGTACGTTCGTGGAATATCGGGTTCCGAGCTATGTAAATGGCTGCCTTGTTGTCACAATTGACTGGAATGGGATGTATTCCTTCAACCCCCAGTTCGGATAGTAGGCGTGTAAGCCATGTCAGCTCTGTAGTGACTCTCCGTATGGACCGGTACTCTGATTCTGTAGTGGAAAGGGCAACGGTTGGTTGTTTCTTAGACTTCCAGCTGATGGCAGTCCCTCCAAGTAGTATAATGTATCCGCTGACAGATCTTCGTGTAAGGGGGCAGCTTGCCCAATCTGCATCGTACAAAGCTGTGAGTGTAAAGTCTGCTTTGTTATTAAAGAGTATACCTTTGTGTAAAGTCCCTTTGATGTAGCGGACAAGGTGAAGAGCTGCCTCTAAGTGTTCGCTAGTGGGTGACTTCAAGAATTGGCTGAGATGATGAATGGGATATGTTAGGTCTGGTCTGGTATTGGTTAAAAAATTCAACCTACCAATTAGTCTTCTATAGTTGGTGGGATCTTCCAAATAATCTGCTGGAACGTGAGACTCCTTTCCACCTGTTGGCAAAGGAACTACAGCGCATCTTGAGTTAACTGGTAAGTAATCATCAACTATTTCTTGAGCATGTTTAAACTGATTGAAAATAACTCCCTGATGTGTATAGAAAAATTCCATGCCTAGAAAATAGTTTAGCTTACCCAGGTCCTTGATTCGAAATTGCCGATCAAGGGCTGCTTTTATTCCTCTAATTTCTTTTCTATCATTTCCCGTGGCTATAATATCATCCACATACACTCCAAGGAATGTTCTATATGGTCCATTATATTTGATGAACAAGGAGTAGTCATTTCTTGATTGAACAAAACCATGGAGTTGCAGAAAATTAGACAGTTTGTCATACCATTGTCGGGATGATTGTTTCAGCCCGTAGATGGATTTGTTCAGCTTGCAGGCTTTACCTCTGTGCAGCTCCTTAAGACCATCGGGAATTTCCATATAGACCTCTTCTTGGAGATCGACATGTAGGAATGCATTGTTGATGTCCAGCTGGTTGATCTCCCACCCCTTTTTGACTGCGATAGCTATCAAGGATCGAATGGTAGTGATTTTCAGTACCGGGGAGAAGGTTTCCCAATAATCTTCTCCATATCGTTGAGTGTATCCCTTCGCAACGAGCCTCGCTTTGTACCTTTCCAGCTGCCCATCTGATTTTAGTTTTACTTTGAAGACCCATTTGCTTCCTATGGTATGTTTTCCTTTCGGCAGCTCGACAATGTTCCAGGTATTGTTGTTCTTCAAGGCTTGGAGTTCTTGTCTCATTGCTTCTCTCCAATTCTGATCATGAACAGCTTGTTTGTATGACCTTGGTTCTTTTATGTTTTGTAACCGCTGAAGCATAGTGTAGGACTGCGCATGCAAAGTCTGGACAGAAAAGCAGTTAGTAGGTTTCAGGTCTGTCAAACTAGTATTTAGGACATTACCTTGATTTTCTTTATTTCACATTCTGTCGTAGAAGATTTGGCTGAAAGTATCTTGTTCTTCCAGGTGAGATCCTCCTAGGAAATAGTCTCCTAAATGCACATGAGGGTGCGTCTCTCTTTGAGACCTTCTTAAGGGGGCAGATTCTGCTTGCTCTATCTGGTCCACTGCATCAGTGACCTCTTTTTGATCTGGTGGCTCAGTTTCTGGTTCAGGAGGCAGGGTATTTGTATGCATCATTTCAGTGTCGTCATCATACCAGATATAGTCATTGTTGATGTGATTTTGCTGATTCTGTCTCTGATCTTCCTTTTCTGTTTCAGAGTTCTTCATGGTGCCAATATTTTGCAGTGGAAATTCATGTTCATAAAAGGTGAGATCCCTGCTGAGAACTACGGTTTTGTGCTGTAAATCCAGAACTTTGCTGCCCTTTTTATTGTGAGCAAAACCCAAATAAACACAGGTGCTACTTCTAGAATCAAATTTACCTTTACCTTTTCTCACATCGGTTTTATAACAAAGACATCCGAAGGCCTTAAAGACACTGTAGTCGGGTTTAGCATTGTAAAGAATTTCATATGGAGTTAATCCCCCAATAGCTTTAGAAGGCAACCTATTTATTATAAACACTGCATATCGAATACAATCACCCCAGAAAGTTAGATCAAGATTTGACTGAAAAAGCAAGGCACGAGCTGTCTCTAGGATGTACTTGTGCTTTCTCTCCACTACACCGTTTTGTTGTGGTGAGTGTGCACAAGTGGTTTGATGCACGATACCATGTTCTCTGAAATATTTAACCCCAGAGTTACTGCTTCCTAGCTCAAGAGCGTTATCACTTCGAATCATTTTTATTTTGGTTTCGAATTGTCTTTCAATGAGAGTGATAAAGCAAGTAAGGAAATAGAAAGCTTCAGATTTATTAGCAAGTAAATGAATCCAAGTGCATCTGCTGTAGTCGTCTACAATGGTTACAAAATACCTTTTTCCTTCATTGGTGGGGACCTTAAAAGGTCCCCATACATCCACATGAATGAGTTGGAAACATCTTTCGGTTTTTATGGCAGAATCAGGGAAAGGTTTACGCACAACCCTAGCCTTATGACAGATTTCACAAGCTATATTACCTTGAACATTATCAGATTTTATTAACCCAAGTGTCACCAATTTGGTGTATGGTACATGGCCTAATCTGGTGTGCCACAATTCAGCATCACCACTCTTTCTAGTAGTACTATAACAGGGAACAACAGAAAGAATCTGTTTATCAGAAATATCAGTAACATTCAAAGAATCTAAATTGTCATCAAGTAAGAGATATAGCCCATTGACTGCCTTCCCTATCACACAGGTATTCTTAGAATCATAGTCCTACACCATACAAAATAGTTCATTGAACACAATAGGGACTCTTATCTGTTGAATCAGTTTCTGAACAGAGATCAGATTGAATTTAAAACTGTCAACAAAAAGGACATTATTCAGAACAAAAGTCTTTCCCAATATTATTGTTCCAAACTGTGTTACTTTATGGACATGCCCATCGGGCATACCAATGTCACGCGTGTCTTTTAAATTTCTCAGTTCTGTAAACAAAAACTTGTTACCACACATATGCTCAGATGCCCCTGAATCTATAATCCACAGAGGAGTTTGGGTTGTGTCAAGTTTACTAGTTAAACAAACTGAACATAAAGAATTACGATTGACCTTACCTGTAAAGTTGCAGTTTTCCTCTTTGTATTGTTTTTGTGTCTGATTTTTCTGTAGGAGACCCCTGAGTTGAGTTACTTCTTGCATAGTAAGATTGACATTGATAAGTGTCCAAATGAGCATGATTTATAGGTGTATTTCATATATAATATTAGCACTTTTCTTGCTCATTTCTCCACTTCGGTTAGTTTTCCTCTAGTTTATGTTTTATTGTTTATCTCACAAATTTATTGGTTTAACATGAGGAAAACCAAGCTGGAAGTAAAGTAGACGAAGAGACGAACACATAGACGCAAACGGCTCAGAAAACGGAGCCCAAACAAAGAATCTAGAGCCGGTCGAAGTTGGAAGGAATAAGTCACGACAACATCAAGATAACTGGCGGACATCACAAGAGGGCAACCGCCCCATAACTGGCGGACACCACAGGGGGAACCGCCTGGCGGACACCACAGGGGCAACCGCCCCATAACTGGCGGACACAACAGGAGAGAACCGCCCCATAGCTGGCGGTAGTGGAGGCGGACGGCAAGGAGAGACCGCCACTTATTAGGCGGTCAAGGAGGCGGTTGTGAAGCCGCCCCGGTTTTCTTCTGCGCCCGTCGTCTCTGCAACTTGACTCCGCCGACTGTCTGCAACTCGTCCACTGCCATATCTATCTACTCTCTCCTCTACCTTAATTCACGCGTGTGTTCAGCTGTCTGTCCCCTGCAATAAATGATCAATCATGCAAATCTTATCCAGCTTCTTCCACCGCCTCACGCGTCTGTCTATCTTCTCTGCTTCCTCTTCCTTTCTCTATATAAACCCACGAGCTATCATCGACAACCAATCCATCCACGACCACTTCACCACACGCCATCTCATTTCTCTTCTCCCGCCTTCTCCATTTTATTTATTTTACAGTCCACCAAATTCACCTCTAGCCCTACGTACACAAAATAGCAGAGTGAGTCGGAGTGATTACGGATGATTTCTATTACTTCGTCTCTATCTATCTATTTAATATGTTAGGCTAGTTTAGTTTACTCTGGGAAGTTATTATGTATCTGTATTATTATGCAAATTTCTACTGGTTTATTATATACAGTTTGTTACGTTTTAAAAGTCATCTCGCCTTTTAATAGATCTCGCGAATTTATTAAATTGCTCTACTAAGTCTATTTTGATCAGACCAGGTGATAAATAGACAGGTTAATTAAGGCGTAAAACTGGAGGAAACTTGTTATGATTTAATAAGTTAGTATTCAGTTGCAAATGTAATTCTCAATACTCCTCTGCCGTTCGCAGGCTTTTGCTTGAACCTTGATTAGAACCTTGCATTACAGGTGACGAGTTCTTATGAGGCTATGACTTAGTCCTTAAGATAATTACAGGAACCTTGCCAAATTATTAAACCAGTAGAGATAGCTTAATTATGCAGATTATATTAACCTGACCCAGAGTTCCATTTTATTTATCTGTCAACTTAGTTTATTTTATCTTTTTTTTTTTTATTTTACAAGTCAATTAATCCACCCCCCTCTTGTGACACGCTTAGGTGCTATATATAATATTAGTCCCACGGTTCGACACCGGTTGCTTACATTTTCACTATACTACTGCGACCGGATTTGTTTGCAGCCCGACGTTTATTTTGAGTTTTTAATTTCTTTCTTTTCTTTTAATTTAACACCAGTTTAACCACTCAGATTATAACGTCTGCAAAATGGCGCCGTTGCCGGGGATAGTTTATTCTAGTCCCTAAGCCCCGGATTATTCACTGTTATATTAGAATATTTGTTTATATTATTTTTGCTTGTTGTTTACATTAATTTCCTTTTATATTTTGTTTATATTATGTTTGTTTCTAATCATTTTATTTTCTAATCTTTTTCAGTAGTTTTGTTTTATACAGAAAAACACAAAAAAAAAATCTCTGTACGTGGCAAATGGAAGAAGCGTTTGAATTTTGGCAGGATTTATACTGCTCCGAATGTGGGGGAGCTCATGATTTTGAGGATTGTCTGATAGTCCAAGAGCAACTCTGGTTAGAAGATCAACCAGACTACCTGGAGAGAATCGCTCAACTACAGAGCAATCAATGAGCGAAACAGTTCAAGAGGTAGAACACCCCACTACAAACGAGCCATTCATAGAGACTCCTCCCTCTAAAATCAATTACCGCTATTTTCCATCCTTCTCTATAATATACCCAGACAATGAGGATATTACATCCTCGAAAATGAAGAGAAGGAATTGCCACCACCTCCCACCAAAATATCCAAACAAAACGCCACTATCACTTTCAAAGAATCAGTTCTCTCTGAAGATGATATCAAGCGTTCTTTCTACAAGCCTCACCTACAAGAGGAGGAAGTTTACATCCTCCAATTGAGGAAGAAAAAACCATCTCCGCCGGGTCTCTGCTAGAACTCAGTTCCCGGACAATTCCTCCTCAACGATCAGATTTTGTGGAGTATTTTCTTATTTTATATGCCGAGGTAACGTTTTGTTTTGATCCAGGATAACGAAGCAGGGTCTAGCCAAAGACGTTAATAAGGGCAGCTTCCCGGGAGGCAACCCGGGTGTATTTATTTTATTTACTTTTTTGTTCTTTATAATTTTCAGGTTCTATTTAAATTTTATTTTTGCTAAACTTTTAACCCCGTTTGTAGTATGGTTGCTTCTAGTGTCTTATGCAGGTGCACCTTCATTTTTACACCGCAACCAAGCTACGCTACTTGAGGCTGAAGCTCAAGTGTGGGGGGAACTCCTATAAACGCAAGCAAAGATAAAATCAGGGGAGTACCAGTTTCTTTAATTTTGCTTTTATTTAAATAAAAACTGCAGAGGAGCGTTTTTGTGCTTAAATGAATATTTGTGACCTTTGTGTTATCTCTATTTTATCTACTTACCGAAAAGGCCTTCTGAAACCTTCCCTTGTTTCTCTGGTGAACAATGAGGACATTGTTCAATTTAAGTGTGGGGGAGTGTGCCCTTTTCGGTGACATTTTGTGCTTAAATGTTTAATCTCTCTCCTTATCATGCGTTTGCCAAATTCAAATATTATGGACCCTTTTATGTGGGTTGTTCTCTTTAAGAATAAATATTGTTATGAATTGTAGGATAAATGGTACAAATTTTAAAATTTTGATTATTTTGAGGGCATTTTATATGCGGTGTGACCAAATATCTGCAAATGGTTGGATTTATTGCTCAGGGTTTCTTTCTGTCTTTCTCTTAGGGATTGCTAAGGGGTGCTTTTCTGTTAAAAGAAGAAGAAAAAAAAATATAAAATAATAAGGGATAGCGAGACACCATTGGTAACAACAAAAGAGTTGAGTGTTCTTAAAAACAAAGGCGTGATGCCTACATTTTCTCATCTCTTATGCAAAAGTGAAACAAATGCATAAATCTATTTTTCCTTTTGTTTTCTCCCCAATGCCCATTCTTGAGAGAAGTTGGCCATGGTAAAAGTTCTCAGAGTCACCTAAAAAGAAACATTGAAGTACCTTAGATCATACCCCGAAACTCTATATTTTATTTTTACCCTGAGCACACCTATGCCACCAGCAGTTAATTTTCACACTCCTCAATAAGTTAAAAAGATCATGTTTATCCTACCCTTCATAATAATATTTGTTAGTATTGAGCATTCCCTACTTACTTGGTTACGTGGTTTTGCTTGAGGACAAGCAAAAAGATAAGTGTGGGGGTGTGATAAGTGTCCAAATGAGCATGATTATAGGTGTATTTCATATATAATATTAGCACTTTTCTTGCTCATTTCTCCACTTCGGTTAGTTTTCCTCTAGTTTATGTTTTATTGTTTATCTCACAAATTTATTGGTTTAACATGAGGAAAACCAAGCTGGAAGTAAAGTAGACGAAGAGACGAACACATAGATGCAAACGGCTCAGAAGACGGAGCCCAAACGAAGAATCTAGAGCCGGTCGAAGTTGGAAGGAATAAGTCACGACAACATCAAGATAACTGGCGGACATCACAAGAGGGCAACCGCCCCATAACTGGCGGACACCACAGGGGCAACCGCCTGGCGGACACCACAGGGGCAACCGCCCCATAACTGGCGGACACAACAGGAGAGAACCGCCCCATAGCTGGCGGTAGTGGAGGCGGACGGCAAGGAGAGACCGCCACTTATTAGGCGGTCAAGGAGGCGGTTGTGAAGCCGCCCCGGTTTCTTCTGCGCCCGTCGTCTCTGCACTTGACTCCGCCGACTGTCTGCAACTCGTCCACTACCATATCTATCTACTCCGCCTACCTTAATTCACGCGTGTGTTCAGCTATCGTCCCCTGCAATAAATGATCAATCATGCAAATCTTATCCAGCTTCTTCCACCGCCTCACGCATGCTGTATCTTCTCTGCTTCCTCTTCCTTTCTCTATATAAACCCACGAGCTATCATCGACAACCAATCCATCCACGACCACTTCACCACACGCCATCTCATTTCTCTTCTCCCGCCTTCTCCATTTTATTTATTTTACAGTCCACCAAATTCACCTCTAGCCCTACGTACACAAAATAGCAGAGTGAGACGGAGTGATTACGGATGATTTCTATTACTCTCGTCTCTATCTATCTATTTAATATGTTAGGCTAGTTTACGTTTACTCTGGGAATAGTTTTATGTATCGTATTAATTATGCAATATTTCTACTGGTTTATTTATATACAGTTTGTTACGTTTTAAAAGTCATCTCGCCTTTTTAATAGATCTCGCGAATTTATTAAATTGCTCTACTAAGTCTATTTTGATCAGACCAGGTGATAAATAGACAGGTTAATTAAGGCGTAAAACTGGAGGAAACTTGTTATGATTTAATAAGTTAGTATTCAGTTGCAAATGTAATTCCTCAATACTCCTCTGCCGTTCGCAGGCTTTTGCTTGAACCTTGATTAGAACCTTGCATTACAGGTGAACGAGTTCTTATGAGGCTATGACTTAGTCCTTAAGATAATTACAGGAACCTTGCCAAATTATTAAACCAGTAGAGATAGCTTAATTATGCAGATTATATTAACCTGACCCAGAGTTCCATTTTATTTATCTGTCAACTTAGTTTATTTTATCTTTTCTTTTTTTTATTTTACAAGTCAATTAATCCACCCCCCTCTTGTGACACGCTTAGGTGCTATAATATATATATTAGTCCCACGGTTCAACATCCGGTTGCTTACATTTTCACTATACTACTGCGACCGGGATTTGTTTGCAGCCCGACGTTTATTTGAGTTTTTAATTTCTTTTCTTTTCTTTTAATTTAACACCAGTTTAACCACTCAGATTATAACATCTGCAGACATCAAGGGATTGCATTCCAGTTGCACTTGCCTTCTGCTCGATTTCTTCCTCAAGAAGCGCAGTTCCCACAACAGATTTGCCCTTCCCTTTCCACCAATCTGGATATCCTATCAATTCGAAGCAACTCTCCCTTGTGTGACCTTTCTTGTGACATTTTGTACACTGTTTGCTCAAGTCCTTTGAAGAAGATGACGGATTGGGCTTCTTGTTTGCTTGTTGACCAAACCCTAATTTCATCTTGTTCGCTGAGAGGACAAGACATTCGCTGTCTGATTCTCGATTTCTTGTGGATGAGCTTCGTCGGTTCTCTTCTTGACTGATAATAGCGTAGGCTTCTTCCACTGATGGCAATGTTGATTTCAAAAGAATATTTGAAACCACGTTAGAATAGCTTTCATCGATTGCCATGAGAAATTGCATCAGTCGTTCTTTCTGAAGCTTCTCCTGGTATTCTGTCCTCGCTTTGCAAGAACAAGTGGGTTGCTGCTCCATTTCGTCTAATTCATCCCATAAACCTTTCATCTTGGTGTAGAAATCAGAAATCGACTCCCCGTTTTGTTCCATCTTTCCAAGCTTTTTCTTCAAAGAATAAATTTGCGCAACGTTGGCTTGCCCAAATCTTTTGCTCAGATTCTTCCACGCTTCGGCCGCCGTCGAGAAGCACAAAATGCTCTCCCCGATTTTCTTTTCTAGGCATTGACTTATTCACGCTATTAACATGTTGTTGCAGCGAATCCACGCTTGGTATTTATCGTCATCTTTGCTTGGAGCGGTAATGGTGCCGTCGAGGAACCCATATTTGTTTTTGGCTCTGTGTGCGACGGTCATCTTTCTTTTCCAGAGAGTGAATCCCTCCTTGCCGTCGAATACATACCCAAGAATCATTCCCGGATGGTCGCTCGGGTGGAGGTAGAACGGGTCATCAGTCTCGTTAGTCTTCTTCCCTTCCGTCATTGTTTCGTCCTTCGTTTCTGGACCGGTCATGGAGATCGATTACTCCTGCTCTGATACCATTTCGAGAGGGGAAGAAAGTATATTGCATATAGAGAATATTACAGAGTAAGTCTATTGACTTCAGTTACAAGACTTATTCTATCATACTAATGAAAGCGAGCAAATATATATATACAGAGAGTTATACTGTACCGTTACAGACTATACAGATAAGGGACTATATATATATATATATATCTATATTCCAATAATATAACTTTTATGTTTACACACAAGGTTTATTCTCAATCGTGGGGAAGATATAAGCGTCTAAAGTTCCCAACTCGATCACGTCGGGTTTTTGCCCAGAATATTTACAGAAACAAAAAGGTAAACTCAGATCTTTATGGATCTGTGACTTTCTCCCTAGTTCTTCATTTTCAATGATTCTTCCACCCATGTTTAGAGTTACAAACCTAGTTTACAATGTTGTAGGTTTCGTGGATTGAATCCATCTCAGTTAGCCCGAGTTAATCCGCGAAGTCGCCTACCTGAACAGCACATAAAATACTAATTTTTCCAGAAAATGAGTTTGAATTGTCTTGCCAGCGCATCTCCGGTACGATTCCGACCAAATTAAACCGATAATGCTGTTCGTTTTTGCATTCCTATTCATACCCCTCTATCAATTTAACATATAACGCACTATATTGAGAGAATTTGTAGAAATTCGATTCGAAACGGATATGAACCCTAATCAAGTTTACCCAGATTTGAAATCCCTTATTCTAGCATTATAATTAACAAAATTGGTACCAATAGAACCGTCTTTGAATTTCGAATCCAATGAAACTAGAATCACCGAATTTCGTTCTGTATATTGAGAGAAATTGACCGATCTCTGTTCGTAATATGTTAGGCTTGCCTGATGAACTCGCAAGATATGGACCGTCCGATTGTGGTTAAAGGGAACAGACGGTCGCGACTAGATCGTAGAAGTAAATGATGTATTAACTTAGTTTAAATTGCAGGAAAATACTCTAACTTACTGAATTTATTTAATAACCTTCCCTAATGTATTTTGGCACGAAATTTTAACCATATATTCCTTATAAAATCTAGTTTATTTTGATGTAAATTAATATGGGTTTTGAGTTTATAAACGTAAGTTATAATTTTTGTAAATTTTGAGTATTATGGAATTATTTAGATAATTTAAAAAGATATTTTTTTTAAATAAAAATTTTATAATATGTCTAAAATATCATAGTTACTATATATTAAATTTGGGAATTTTTAGACAAGAGTAAATGGGTCTAAAAATTGTATTTCTAAAATTTTTCATAAGTTATCCTATAATCTATGGTTTTTAATGTAACCAAAAATTAAAGTATAGTTGAATAATAAACTTTAAAGGTTGAAAATAATATCATAAGACTAAACTAAGATTTAATACAGAATGTTAATAAATATTTTTGGGTATAAACTTTTAAGTGTAGTAAAAATTATATATATACATATATATAAAAGAAATAAGATAGTAACTTAGGTTAAATAAAGGGATTAAATTAATCTGCATTGATATTAATTATATAAAATTGAAGTTAAAATACTTAATTGAAGCTAAGGAAAATACTTTTTTTTATAAACCATATATTGGATGTAGATATGTGTAAAAGTTAATCGGAAAAATTAAATACAATAAAACTACATAAATAATGTCTTGAATAAATCCTAATATATATACATAAAAAAATAAAGGAAATAAAATACCTTATAGGAAATAGAATATAAAGGAATTAATAAGTTAAATTAAACCGATACACAATACTAATAAAAGAATATTATATGGGGTGGTATTAAATTATGGTTATGAAATTTAGCTTAAAGAGTTACCTTTGAATTTCTAAGATTTATATAAACCATATTAAAATACATATATAATATTATTTTTTAATGACTAGAATGTCCATCGATAATTGGATTAGGTAACTAATAAGTTAAGACTTAGGAATATTTGTAATTTGATTACATAAGTTGTGACACCGATAGATCTTATTATATAATGAAATATTTTTACATCTAAATGTGAAGGGGATTAATAAGTCGGGATTTAATCATTTCATAACATTTATAGTATTGGATAATAACTTAATGTTTTAGGATAAAATCATTAAAAGGATTAGGAAGTAAAACTATATTAAACTATGATTAGGAAATTAATCTAAATAATAATCTTTAAGTTTCTTAGAATTAGATAATCCATATAAAATACATTTATTACCAATATTTAGAATGTGAGTTTATAATTAAGTGATGTATTTAGTAGTTAAAACTTAAAAAAAAGGTTTGTAAATAGAAATTAGATATTTAAAACTGTGAACCTTTAATCAGACGGAACTAAGTTACATAAGATATTATATTGATATACTTTATGGTAATGTAAATATTAATATGTTATTTGAATATAAAATATGAGAATTTTCAGAATAGATGATCTTATTAAATAATTGACAATTTCACTTATGAATGGGGATTTAATTCTTTGATAAATTTTACCTTATGTTAAGATATAATGTTTATCCTGAAACATAATAAAGGAAAATAATTTATTACGTTATTCCTTTGAAACCTTAGGTTTTGTGAACAATCAAAAATGTATTTAAGACATAAGTTTATTAAAATTTAGTATGAAAGGATTATACATAGTCTATAGAGAGAATGTGTATAAAAATAAAACATTCAGAAAATTAAATGTAAGTAAGGATACATAAAAGGTTATCATAAAACACCTTATTATATAGGTAATAATAAAGCAAATAATATATCTTGTGAATACTAAATGTAAGAGTTCGATAAGTCTAAGTTAATTATAATATAGTTATTTCAATATGAGAAGTAATTCAACATCTTATGACAAGATTATTAGACAGTTATAATAGGAAGTCATTTTGAACTAAGGATATGATAATTGAGTTTAGTGGCTCAATTAAGTTATAATAAAATGTATCTACAACACTATGATTCCAATATACAAGATGTAGATCTTAATTAAGTTAAGGGGAAAACTTATTCATGATGGATTATTTAGTAATATTGGTAAAATACATAAGAAAAAATTACATCCCCCACCCATGACGTTTGTCGAAATTACACACCCCACCCACAAGGTTTCAAAAATTACATTGCCCACCCATGTGGTTTCCTATATTTTACATCTGACAACTTTTTTAATATTTGATCAACTTAAACTAGGCTTAAATGTTGTCCAAAATTGATAAAACCTTACATGGATGATGCTAAGGTGTTATATTTTTGTCCAATGCCAAATCCAAAGTTTTTTAAGGTCATATATGACCTGTGGGGCCCAATGAAAATACGTTCACATGTTATTTGTTTCATTGGGTCCCACGGATCACATATGAGCTTAAAAAACTTTGGATTTCACGCTAGATCAAAATATAACACCTTAGCATCGTCCATGTAAAGTTTCATCAATTTTGGATAACATTTAAACATCTTTTAAGTTGATCAAATATTAGAAAAGTTGCTGGATGTAAAATAGCGGAAACCACATAGGTGGACAAAGTAATTTTTGAAACCTCGTGGTTGGGGTGTGAAATTTTGCTAAACGTCATGGGTGGGGGATGTAATTTTCCCAATACATAATCATTACATTGTGAATTAATAGTATAGTATTCTAAGATAAACCTATTATAGGTCATAGTACGATGTTTTATTCTATAAGATAAAGTATTGAGCTTAGAATTGTTATTGAAATTCTAAGATTTATTGAATAACATAAAATCATTTGTGCATACGGGTCTCAAAGTCTTGAATTGAGAATTATGGTTATGGTAAAGTGGATTAAAGTGGAACATTAACAAATGTTAATAAAATACATTCCTTGGTCTTACAACCTTGAGTTATATAACATTCTAAGATAAGTCAAAGGTCATACGTGACATTTAAGTGAGGGCTTAAAAGACAATTGAGACTTAGAAATGAGAGTGAGGAATTTATTTAAGTTTAACTTAGGCTACAAGTTATTGATGTTAGACTACCACTTAATATTTCTCAAGTACTGTTGAATATTGCACAAGTCGACTAGAACTTCTAACATCATAACCAGGTACGATTCTCGTACTCAGATACTTTGCTAACAGACTTTATGGAATGTTTTTGGAAAATGTCAACTGATCTTGAATGGATTTCAAAAGGAAACTATTGTGTGACTCAGCTTGATGTACTAACTGAGCCTGAATGTGAAACTTCCTTGGTTATTGGTTCCTCCTATCTAGTTGTGTTATTAGATATTAGCTGCTAAGGGTTTACGCTTCTACACTCTGTAGGACTAAGTGTTTTGGTATTGTTGTAGTGCAGTTAATGATCTAGTGAGGTAACTGGGAATATAGGAAAATATCTGGTAGTGGTAAATTCTTCCTTTGAACTATGGGTATTATTTCATCCATGAGTCGAGTTTGATCAGCCTTTGGGAATGGATTCTTTCCTATTAGATATTAATTGCTGAGGTTTACGCCTCTGCCTCTGTAGGGCTGAGTGTTTTGGTATTGCCCTTGTGCAGTTAATAATCTAGTGGGAATATGGGAAAATGTCAATCTTGGTACTGAGTATGGATTATTTCTATTAAGTGGTGCACACACTTTTCACCGATGATTGAGAACGGGTTGGTGGCAGCGGAGGTCTGCTATACCTCGTCCATATGGACAACTGATTGGCGGTGGGGGCCATCTCTCCCAATTGGTTTTATTCCACTCTTGAGTATGTTTGCCTATGGGAATCAATCTTCTGAAATGGTGGAGACATAAAATGTCTACCACGGGTTATGGATATTTATGTCATTCCTAGTCCTTTGCGACTACTTAAGTCTTTCTCTTCTTAACCAGAATTGGTTTTAACATCAACAATGGATGCTTACTAACTATGTGGTGTGACTTCTTAAGCGGTTGACTTGGTTTAAAGTTCTTTGTCTCTATCTTTGCGTTGTTCTCTTTTCTCTATAACTTGATTGTTTTGAAGTGCTTTCCCTCTGTTTTACTTTTAAGAGTTTATTTTCATGTTACCGTTTTATTTGAAGAATTATGTTTTAATTTATTGTTTTAGAGAATTGTACCAGTTCCATTCCAGGGAAATGATTTACCCCTCCCGGGGTGGGTTGCTTGGTTTCATCTTGCAGGTACGAAATTGTTCATACAGGTGGGCACGAAGAGTATGAGTGATTGAGATGGGAATTAAGAATTGTGGAGAGTTGCTTTGTTTATTTTAAGTTATGTTTACATTGTTTTCTCGAGTTCAGACTATAACATTTGTAAGTAGTAATTGGTGAGGTTTTGTACCGGGTGTTTGGAACCCGATGATCTGTAATCGCCATTAGAGTTTTTATTCCGCTGTATTTATTTTAAATAGGGGTGTTACAATGGATGATGCTACTCTTGTTATTTTGAACCCATCTCTAGACTTCTTTTTGTTTTACTTTCAGTTGTTCTTAGATTTTGTTCTTTTTAGTTTATCTGAATTGTATTGTTCTTTATTCCATTTTTAATTATGTTCTTCACTTGAACTCCAAGTACTAATCATTACTAATGCGATGCTTCCAGCATATCTTTTTGATTTTTGATGTTTATGTGCAAGTTTGCTGCTACCGTGATGATTCCATGGCTGGACACTTGCTTGGATGCAAGTGTGAGGAAACATTCTCCCCTAGCAAGACATTAAGTGTGAGGAAGAACCTCTTCCTCAATCAATCAAAAGGAAAATCAGGGGAGTTTTTAGTTTTCTTTCTCTTTTTTGTGTTCAGCCTGTGCTTTAACGCGTTATATCTCTGTAAAATTTATACTTCTACCCTTGTGAGTCTGACACATTTCGTAAGATCTTTTTCTTGTGTTAATTTTCTGAACAATGAGGACATTGCTCCTCTTTAAGTGTGAGGAAGGGTAGATCTTTCTGAATGTGTCAGCCTTTTATTTTGCATCCCGCATTAGTTTTTGATTGTTCTTGGGCTACATGGGGGTAAGTTCCTTGGAGTGTTTTTATGTGTTGAATACTTCGGGTGAATTTTTGTTGTGGAGTAAAGTCCGGTGATGACTTTAAGGATTAGTTTGCTCAAAGCTGTGTGTTCTCGTATTTTAGAAATTGCAGAATTTTATTAAATGTCTGTGGACAAGCTGATTATGGAGTCAGAACTGGTTTAACTTGGAACCTTAGGAATGATGAGAATGTTTGGAATGAAGGATAAAGGCAAGGCACTCCTCTGATCTGATTTATTTTCTGAACCAAAACAGGCCTCTTCCATCCGGTTATTAAGTCCTTGGGGTGCTTCATCACCCATTTATCTAAGATCATCTGATCTGGGATAAAAGACCCAACACCGTTACAAGGATGGAGAGAAAAGTCTAGGGGATGAATTGATTGTGCGAATAATTTAATATATATGCAAGAAAAAAAAGACGAGGCTCTCTAAAGTTTTATATTTATTGCAAATTCTTTAATTAAATCATGAGTGCGTGGTGTTGAAAGGTGCGGCGGAATATGGTAGTACTTCACACCCCTTGTCATCCATGGGTTTGAGAAGAGAAACAGTTGGAAGGTTCTGAGTTACTCTATGTTTTGACTCCGTGATCTGACTTCTTCATAATGTTTTGTTTTAAAGCTTGCTTCACTGTTTAAGAGACATACAGTTAAGAGCAGATTGATTCTTGGGTTGTTATTATGGCTTAACTCCCTTTTATCTTGTGCAATCCCAAGGTTGGTACGAAGGCATTTTGAGATATCTTACTTCTGTTTTGCTTGAGGACAAGCAAAGGTTAAGTGTGAGGAGGTTTGATAAGTGTGAAATATGCATGGTTTTAGTGGTCTTAAACGTCTAATTTTTGCACCTGTATTAATGATATTCCACACTTATCTTACGTTTTCTCTTGGTTTCTTGTTCAATGAGAGTTGATACCTTTTTGTGTGTCAAATGTAGGAAAAGGCCAAGAAAACAATAGCTTAGCTCATGAGGGTGATGATGCAACAAAAGGGGATCAAATTGGAGTCAGAATGAAGAATTTAGAAGATTTTGAAGGCGTGTCTGAGTTTGTATCCGAACATCCAAGCTCGGACACAAATCGAGAGTTCAAGTGCTGTACCTGACGGAGTGTCCGAACTTCAGTCCGAACTTCGAAGTTCGGACATAGTTCAAGACTCACAACGAAGAAGTCGAAACTCCGCTCTACGCTGCATGTCCGAACTTGTTTCCGAACGTTGAAGTTCGGACACAAGTCGAGACTTTTGAAATTGAAGCACTCAAAATGAAGTGTCCGAACATTGAAGGTCGGATCAATGTTCGGACGCGACTAAATTGTCAACAGATGTTCGGCGTTTTGAAGGAAAATTGGGAAAAACTTTATATAAGTGACCTAATCAGAGGGGAGGAATCATCTCATTACATCACGACACTCTGGAAACAAGGTTACGCTCTTCAACAACGCTCTTACATTAATCTCTCTTCATCGACATCCGCCTCACTCTCCTCCACATTCATCAAGTGAATCATTGTCATCGTTGAGGAGCATTGCCAGAAGGGAGTCAACCATCGTCTTCAACCTTGCGCCAGCAAATCTTCAAGTCTGGATAACTACTCAATTTGGGAGTTTTTCTTTCCTTAGATGAATTCTCTTTCGACTGTATTCATTCGCTTCTTTGATATGTCTGGCTAGTAAGGATAACTCTGGGGAAGGGTTGTTCGTAATGGATACAAGTTAGTTAGAATTTCTGCAATTTGATTATGAGATTGTATCGGATTGTTTCTAGATTAATGTTAATCATTCATCTTCTCTATTAAATTTGCGCGTTTATAGAGTCGTTTTGTGAATCTTGTTATGATCAGATAAGGAGATTGATAAGAAGTTCAAATTAATCTGGAGATTTGTGGAAAAATTAGTCGGATAGATAATTTTTCCCTACAAATGCTAATAATTCTTCGCACGTATTCCGCCTATATGTATTTTGCGAGCTTCTAGATTAGAGTTGACATGTTCTGATAGGTGAGCTCTTCCTTTAACTAGGATTTAGGATCGAAGAGAGTCTAAGAATTGGTCTGTCCGTTTCTCATAATTAAACTGTAGGTTTGGCTAGATTTATCCAGTAAAGAACAACCCAAACCCGGTGTACCATTCATTTTATTGAACTTATCAATTTACTTTCATTAATCGTTCATTTAGATTTTGATTTGCGTTTACTCAATTCAATCACAAAAACAATTCACAACCCCCTAAACTTCTAGTTTTCTTAGGATTAGGCTTATTTCTTCAAGTCCCGTGGATTGATACCCGGTCGCTTCTGTTAGCTATACTATTGCGACCGGGACTTTTGCAACCTGACAGGACTTTGATTTATTATTTTCTAGGTTTGATTTCATATTTTATAGTTCATCAATTTTCCTGTTTGCATTTATTATATAATAACTAAGTGGGTGGCTAGCAAGGTTTACATGTCATTTATGAAGTTTAAGCATGTTACTATACTATAGCAAGATCGGCTGGCATAATTGTTTTGATTTGGATATGCATATTGCCGATTGGGTATTGGTTTAGCTATAGGTTATTAATTGTTTAAGTCCTCACATAAGCTACAGATTTTATTCCTTGGTGATGAGTATATATATATATATATATATATATATATATTACCGTACAGCATGAGATACCTTACATGCTTTATTTTTTATTATGAATGTATATGTACTACCGTATAGCATATGGTAGGTTACATGCTCTATATTTTTTTTGTCTTAATAATGTACACATATGTATAAGGTAGGTACATTAAGTAGTTAATTATTTTACTAAGTCAAAATGTGTAAAAACAAGTCCAAATATGCCATATAAAATTGGCATTAATGTATAGATTTTTGGACTTGTAAACTTTGTGTTATAATTAATGTTATAACATTTCCTAAGTATTTATGATATATATTAAATATTAAGATTATGTAACATAAATTGTTACATTGTTTAAATGTGTATATCAATTTATTTTAGAATTTATAAACGCTTAGGCAATCGTAAAATATTTACGTTGTTCGCTAGTATTTTTTACGTTTTCACAATGAACGTTATTGTATGCCGAGTCGTATAAACGCTCGTATATATTTTTCCTGGATGATGCTCTCTTAATTGAGCTTGTTTCGTTAGTGGTTTAATGCTCGTTAATGTTCGTACGTAAACGTTTGCATGCATAAATTAGCATGCGTATGTGAAATGATTCATTCTTAGATCAATTCTTTGTTATTTAATAATTTAAAAGTACTATTATGATTTGGGGTATTTCACCTAGGGAACCGGAACCAGAACCGGAACCATGGCCATCACTATTTTGCACCATTATTTTATGTCACCTTCTTTCTACTACAAATATGGATGACAATTGATTGGCGGGTGCCTGTTTTACCCGGTCACTCCATCCGTTAAATCTGGTGAAAAATCCGTAAAAATATGTGTAAAACAGATGACAGGTGAAATGGGTATGGATGACCAGTGCGGATGACGGGTCGGATGAAAGTTTTCCAGTCAGTCATCAGACCTGTCCACCCGACCCATCACCTAAATTTATAATAATATGTAAAAAAATACATCTTTTTGACTCACATACATGCTCTTACGCCTCTTATTCATTCTCTTTAACTGGTAAGCAATTTCTTCACTTACGGTAAAGTGGTGATTAAGGAAAAACACATGCTTTTTGAGCCTCTCTTCACTCTCTCCGGGTAACTTTACAACCCTAACTGGCGAACAATTTCTTCACCCACTGTAAATTGGCAAACAAGGAAGACACACGCTCTTGCTCTTGCTCTTGCGCCGCTCTTCATTTCCTAACTGGCGATCAATCTCTTCATGCACGGTAGTTTTTCAACCCTAACTGGTCAACAGTCTCTTCACTTATAGTAATTTTGCAACCCTAATTCGCAAACAAGGAAAATCAATCATGTTGTTGTGTCTCTCTTTATTTTCTTCGCTCACGGTAATTTTGTAACCCTAACTGGTGAACAAAGAACATACATGCTCTAGGCATCTGGACATTCTCTTCAATCATGGTAATTTCATAACCCTAACTGGCAAATAAGGAACATACATGCTCTGCACTTCATTCTTCATTTTCTTCACCCACGGTAATCTTTTTACTCTAACCGGCGAACAAGGAACACATGCTCTGCGGCTCTGCTCATTCTCTTTGTGAAAAAAAGCGGGTGAAACGGCTTCACCTGCTTACTCGCGGGGGAAATGGGTGTCGGTGATAAAAATTTAGGTGACGGGTCGAGTCGGGTGACATGGGTTACGGGCGCGGGTGAAGCGTCACCCGACCCAAACCCGACTCATTTCCATTCCACTATAAATACGCTTCTCTATAGTTACTTATAAACAATTGTAACAAATTTTAGTAGTCTTTCAAACATTATAAGCTAGTTAAGCATGGAAAATGTTTGGATTAGACAACTACTAATTTTTATGTAATCTGTATACATTAAAGATAATAACTACTTCCTTCTGTTTCAGTACTTGCTTTCCTAGCACCAGGAATAAGAATTAAGGAAGAAAAAGTTTGACTATTTTGTCCTTACTTTTTACCTTAGCAATAAGTAATTTAAAAAGTAGAGTTGTGAAATAAAAGAATAGGGGTAGAATTGGTAAGTAGATAACAATAAAGGCTAAAACATCCAATATTTTGAAAATAATGAATGGATAAAAAAAAGAATCTATTGAAAATAGGAGGGAGTATAAAATAAGTAAAAAGGAGCCACAAATAAATAAGTAATGTTAAAAATGACTTATATACCCGTAAATCATTTTTATTTCCTTTCACTTTCCAAGTTGAACTCTTAACCTATTCTTGTAGCAAGCTAGTATGCTAATACACGTCGCCGACCGGTCGTGGGTGTGTCTCTCTACGGTAGGGAATCGAACACTTCGAGTATTGAACACTAGAGTAGAAGAAAATCGATAATTTAAAATGGAATATGTTATTCAATTGAGTATTGCCCTTACAATCACACAATCTCCTTCACTCAAACCTATGGACTTGAGACAGTTCATGACTTACCCCTAAGCCCTTCTACCATAATTGAACCTATTTAGTCAACAATCTCCAAGTAGTCCCTCGACTACTCCCAGACTGTCCTAGCATCTCTCATTTTTTGAACAATATCAATAACAACACTCCACTCACTCACACTACTGCTCAATACCGACTCACTTACTCACACGAGACCGAGGCTAACACTTAGCTCAACTCTTACAATATTTGGCTCTCTAAACTCTCTAGTAGTGTATCCGTGTTTCACCTCTTACTTGCTTAACTATTACAAATGTGATCCAACATACATACATACATATATATATATATATATATATATATAGAGAGAGAGAGAGAGAGAGAGAGAACAAGTGGCTTGTAACTGGTTTGTCGACTACACCAGCTTCTTGAGAACTGTCACTTGCCATTGGTTCAGCTGCTGCTCATCTGCACACTTTCACGACACGTGGAGGACTCACATTGGTCATCTAGTAGGTGATTATGGACGCCGGCCATAATTTGATCCTCAACTAACTTGCACAAATTGGCAATTTAACTGTCTTCACTTGGAGGCTTCAACTATGGTTGTTGTGCAAAATACTATATAACAAAGTATATAAATAAATTCAAGGAATAAGCAAGTGCACCTAATCCATGTAGTACAACAAGTGTCGTATCCACAAGGAAATTGGTCTTAACTTCCTAGTCTCGGTAATTAGTAATTGATATGAAAGCAATAAATGAGGGTTTAGCCGGTGGCAAGCTTGATTGTGTTGATAGAGTAATTGAAAGAACAACAAATAAACTAAAGATGCTAGTTTGTCAGATTGGGCGGATGAGTACTTTAAGAATTTGGCAATCACCTAAACTTCCTAAACAAACTTGCAATTCTTTTTATGCCATAGTTATCTTTTTATAACAAGAATAATAACCCTCTAAACCAAAGATGGGCTAAATATTACCTAGTTAATTTTAACCTTCAAAACCAATTAGGGTTAAACTCACTAGATAGCATTAGGCATAAGTTCTTGATAAAAGCCCCAAGTTATACCCATTAACCCTAGAGGTATAAATTAAGGGTTATCTCTCAATTTTGTCACAAACCTTAACTAAAAACCAAATTGTAGAAAGAGTTCACCACAAATGCACTTAGAGATCAATTTAAGAGCATTGAATGATAATCAAGAAATAAACAACTATATTAAGGCATAATAAGATTCACAAGCACATTCAAGGGTTTCAGGTCAAAAACCCATCCTAAAGCACAATGAATTGCTACTCAAACATAGAGAAGAGAAAAAGTAGAAAAGAGTAAGGAGAAGCCATTAATGGAGCTTGAAAGCTTTGGAGAAGGTGAGCTCTTCCTTCTTCTCTTCTTCCTCTTCTTTTTCGCCCTTTCTCTTTCTATTTCCAAGTGTGAAGGTGTGGAGTTGAAAAGTGAGTAAAGTATGTCCAAGTTTCCCATTTTTGAAACTGTAATCTGGGCAAAATTTCATTCCGACTGCCCCTGTGGGGCGGTCCGAACTAGAAAGAAAATCTCGTGAGCAACTTAACCCAGACCGCTACACAAGGGCGGTCGTCGTGGGGCGGTCCAGACCAGAAAGCAAATCTCGTCAGCGACTGGGGCGGACCGAACCAGAACAGAATTTCCACTTTCGACCGCCCTGCAGGGGCGGTCCTCTAGGTAGGTCTTCACCAGAAACGGTCTTTCTGCACCAAAATCGTCCCCATTTGACCCATTTTCTTTGGCACACTCCTCATGGCATTAAAGCTTGGCCACAAAGTCTTGAGAATCTCTAAAAATTATTGCTCAAGTTAGATTTTACCTATATTATAACCAAAATTGTATAAGTTCACCTATATTAACGAAATGTTCTATAAAGTGCTGAAATAGGTCAATAGCTGCATGAAATGAAGGTAAATAAAGACCTTATAATTACATTATTTCACCACTTATCAACTCCCCCACCCTTATCTATTTTCTTGTCCTCAGTAAAATTAGGAACCACATGAAGGAGGAATACTTAAAGCAAACAAATGTTCAAATGAATTCTTGGATAGTTGTGAACAAAGGGGTTGAAAAATTCATGAGGAGTGCAAACCAACCTAATCATGGTGACATGGGTGTGCGTAGGGCAAATAAAAAGATAGACTTTCGGGGTATGATCTAGAGTGCTTCAAAGTTCTCAAGAATGGGCATTGAGGATAAAATAAAAGGAAAAATAGAGATATGTATTTAGTTCACTTTTGCAACAAGAGATGAGGAGAAGATATCTAGGCGTTTCGCCTTTGCATTCCAAAATTCTCAACTCTCATTTGTGTTGGTTACCAATGGTGTCTCTCAAGTTTTTTTTCTATAATTTTTATCAAGGAAGCACCCCTTAGCAATCCCTAGATGAGAAGACAGAAAGAACCCCTAAGCATTAAAATTTTACCTAAGATAAGGGTGTAAGGTTGTACCGCATTTAAATGCTCCTCAAGGATTTTTGAAATTTTTTTTATTAAGGAATCCAAGATTTCATGAGAAAAATTTACTTCCTAGAAATGTAACTCCTAAATGGAAGCAACAAGATAAGTATAAGAAGTTGAGCAGTGCATAAAAAGAAAACGCCAGTTCCCCTACACTTGAATGGGACAATGTCCTCATTGTCCAACAATAAACTCGGGGAGAAATAAATAAGACCATTTCGAAGCACGAAACATAGAGCTGAAAAAATTATATTGCATTGTGTAAAAGTGGAAGGGTTAAAGAACTAGTACTCCCCTGATAAGGTTTGAGTTGTTGGCGGGGTTCCCCCACACTTGCTAGTGTCCAAGGCCGTTGAAGCGCTAGCTTCAACAATGAGAGCCGAAGATCCAAGGAAGAATTCGCAAGAGTTGCTTTTGAATTGTTCCTAATTCATCCTTGGGGTGTAGTTGTTCTCAATGTATAAATATCGACAATGCACAACAAAAAGAACTAGGCGCAAAAAGGATTCCGAAGAATACGTAAAAAGCCCAAAGTTAGATCTCAAAAGTGAACTCATAAATGAGTCCAATATCATAAAGGGTTCAAAGGTACGTAATCGAAATACAAAGCTTAAATAGAGTACTGAAAAACACAATTAAAGGAAATTTAAATGACAAAAACAGAAGCAATATCCAAAAGTAGACAAAAGTTTCAGATGATATAACTCTAACACCCGACACCAAGAACAAGCTACTAGGATGTGGGTCCACCACGCTCTACCCTCTCACGCAACTTCTGGAGCTGGGCCTCCATTTGGCGCCGATGCTCCTCAACCTGGTGCTGGTACTCCTTCATGGGCTGTTGATAAGCCTCGAATTCCTCACGGGAGACCATGGCAGGGGGAGGCATAGGTAGGGCAGGAAAAGGAGCAGCTGCAGTGGACTAAGTAGATCGGGAAGAAGGGCCCGAGGATGACTCCACGCTGTGAGCTAGCTGAATCTTCTCCCAACTGTCTGTAGTGCATCAAAAACCCATCAACTGGAGGGCATTGGATCTGATCGAGGCCATGGGAGGGCTAGGTACCTAGCCCTGGATGTCGACCCCGCACTCTAGAAACTGAGAATAAAGGAAGTAGGGGTAGCCCAGCTGCGGAGTGGCCTTCTTCTCGACCAAGTGGCGCAGATGGTTGAACATGAGACTAGAGAGGGAGAACAAAGAATCGGGATCTAGGGTGGCAATGTTGTAAAGGAGGAAACAGTCCATTGCATTCAGGTCCTTGTTGTCCCGGGGTAGGATATTGTGGCAGATCAAGGTGAAGATGACTCGCTGACCGGTATCTTGAAGCATGTTCGGGGTCATGGTGACCCGGGACTCGGTGCCCGACTGGTTCTTTGTTCATCGTGTGGTCGGGAGATCATCGAGGAACGAATGTCGGTGGCTCTGAAGGCATGCATCGGAGATCTAGGACGTGTACTCATATTCCTTCAACAGAAGTTCCAAGAACTGATGAAGGTCTCTTGGGAGATCTCTATCATCCGGCCCCCAACAAATGAAGAGATCTTGGTGCTTCTTTCCTCTGTCGCATTTGTGTAAAACTAATGGATAAGCTCGGGGTTGTAACACCCCTACCGCTAATACCGTCATTACCGTACCATACTTACCTTCGCAGCGGATATTACTTACTCAACGGCGGGTGTACAATGCTGTTAGTCACCCACGTGACTAACAAGGCGAGTTACAATACTACATACTATCGGTCTGATGAATATGAACATAACGAGTGCTCTACACAATACATTACTTTTCCTTGCATACCAATCCATAATTCGATACAACTCCAATACAATACTATACCGAGCATACTACAATCCTTACATTACCGATACAGTTTAGACTTCCAAATTCATACTACGTTACAAATACAATTCCCTTTTTTTTTCAACTACCCATGCTTATGTAGCAGTCCCCGTCCTACTCTCTCGAACGGTGAACAGCCTCGGTACCTGCACACTAAAAACGGTCCCCCTAGGGGGTCAGCTTACGCTGCATATGAAATCCACATATACCGCGTGCTAACCGCGATACGCCGACTACTTTGGGTCGGATGTACATGGAGTTCATTTTACATGCATACATACATATTCATGCTACAACAATACAATCAAAGATACCTACATAAATATACAAATTCCACACTTACTAAGGAAGACAATTCAATAGTCAACCATTCGTATTTATTATACATTCATTACTCCTCGTACTGTGTTCGATATTCGCGACTCTACTCATACCTACTCCTTACTCTGGCATACTCTTCACTCCATGTCCAATACCTTACTCGTACATGATCCTTACTCTGTACTCGTTACTATACTTGTGCATACTCACCACTCACTTCTCCATACTTACTCATACGTACTCAGTACTCACTGCTTCCTTATACATACTCGATACTTGGTACTCGTTACATACCCATACTCGCTTCTTACTCAATACTCATTACTTTTCTCATACGTACGCAATACACAATACCCATTACTTGGCCTCTGGGCGGAGTCATACACAAGACTCGCCACCGGACCTACAATACGAGGGCTATACGCTTAGCTCCTCAAATACTCAATGTCCGTTCTTACTGGACTACTCAAATTCCCAACACTCTTCTCTCAGAGCACAATACAATCTCATGGATTAGCCTAGAAGTATCTCACTTGATAACCTCCACCAGCTTAGGGAATTACAACCGACTAGTATCCTCAGATTTAAGGGTTTCCCCAACATATCGAATACTCTCATGTTCGGGACATACTTACATCAGTCGGGTCCTCTCATAACGGGTCAACTAATTGCTAAGGGGTTTGGAGACCCCTCATCATTCTTTACTACTCTCATGGTTCATGTCTTGCACCAAGATTAATTCCTCTAATATAGGTTACTTATGTGCTTCCACTACTTTTGTTTGTGGATTATTCATTTCGTTTATCCTACCGTTATCGGAAGGTTATTACTCCCGTACACTCCCTCACATTCTAGTGAGTTTCGTTGGGTTGCGTTATCGTTTGTTGATTCGTTAGTTTAGTGCGTTGCTACGGTTCCATTAGTTCACAACATGACTCTTACTACGAGCCACTACACCACAAGACTCATCTATGAGTCGTACTACGCACCAAATGAAGCCACACAATCAATCAAGAAGGGTTAGCTCACACAACATACAGCAAGACATGTAATGAAAGGCAATAAACCGTCTTCATGCTTTAGTCTTGATTAGCCGGCATACAGCACACAAATCAACGTAACTCGGTTAGCATACGGGGCATGAGGAAATCATACCTTTCACCGGAGTTAGCTCTACCGTGTGTTCCCTCGTTCCTTGGTTCACACTTGTTCCACTGATAATGTTCCAACATTATTATTAATACTATACTCTTACGATACACAAATAATTACTATTCCCGTACTTACCCCGTTATCCCGGTATACTTAATGTTCTCATACTCTCAACCTACTTAATTACTTTTCACACTTGTTTTCCTACTCCCATACTTACTTCCTTACCATTGTTGTCACATTAATGGTATATTACTAAGGTCCTTTATTTATGTACTTACCTACATACATACATACATACATACATATGATTACTATGTCACTACTGTTTTTTTATAAGTTAGGGCCGTCCGACCCACCGTCCGACCCAAGCCCTGGGTCGGACCATTCCAGTAGGTTTACGTCCTCTGAAATTCTTCCCGTCCGACCCAGCACTGTTCCGTCTGACCCATACTCCTCTGGGTCGGACCGTTCCAGAAAGTTTCGGTTTTTTATCCTAGCCCTGTCCGACCCACGTCCGACTCACCTTCTGGGTCGGACGAAGAAAGAATGTTTACGTCCCGCTACTCACGCCTTGTCCGACCCACGTCCGACTCACCGTCTGGGTCGGACGAAGTCAGAACATTGCTACAGACTTGTTTTTCTTTTCCCAATTTCACCCATTGCTTCCCCAAACTTCCTACATACATCCTAACATGATTTAGCACTAACTAGGCTTCCTAAAATACCTTAATTCATCCACCAAATCCATTACTAAATCCATCAATTAACTTACACAATTCCCTCACTTCTTTTCCAACACTTGTAATAGTTTTTGTTACACTTATGCTACAGATTTTAAAACTCAATCCTCACATCCAATGCTTCCTCAACCAATGCCATTCCTTGCATTCTAAATACCTCTCCTTACCATGCCAATTCATTTCCAAGCCATTACACTTCCTACACCCAAGTTCCAACACTCATTTTATAAATCCTGCACACCGATTTCTTCCTAGTTCCACAATGCATTTTGGTACCTCTCTTGCTACAGATTTTACATCCTAATACTCTCATACCACAACTACCATTCCATGGTCATTAAACACCCTTATTAAATCCAATACACACCTTGGTTCTCCCATTCATCAAGTCATTCTTAATACACAATTCCTACTAAAATTTCGTCATAGTTCACCTAATTTCCTTACATCCTCAAATACACATTCTCTCATCAAATTCAACCTAAAGCTAGCCACACCCAACAAGGGTCCTACCAGCACACAAGGTTCATACAAAAATTCAATACACCAACATTTCTTCAGCCACAATACCAATACATCATTATTTCCTCAAATAGCAATACTAATACACATACACCATTCTTTTGGCTCTAAGGCCTACATTTCCACATCTTTGCTCACAATACTTAAACTTCTACAAACTACAATACCATTACAATAGTTTAGGTTCTTTATTTGTTCACCCATTCCCATTACTCTAATGCATTTAGAATTAAGCATTAAGAAGAGCTCTTACCTTGAGCTTAATTTTCCTTTCCTCCTTTCCAATTCTTCCCTTCCTCTCTTTCTTGTACCAATCGGTCACATGGGAGTGGAGTTGTCAAACTCCACCCCAACACCCAAGAAACACAAAAATGCATTTTAATTACTCTTCTAATCCCTTAGAGAATTCTAATTCCATAAAAAGGCTTAGAGTACAAGTTAGGGTTTTTACCTTTGGAGGTCTTTGAGAGGGATTCTCACCCTTGAATCAAGAAGGGGGTTACTCCACCATTGGAGGGTTGAAACAATGCTCCAAAGCAAGAGAAAAACAAGGTAAGAGAGAGAGAGAGGGGCAAAATCGGCCATACAAAGAGATGGAGAAATATGAGGTCTTTCATGGAGATTTTTACCTAGTTGGAAAGGGGAGACTCCAAGCTCCACAATGGTGTGCTTTTCTCTTCAAATGGGGAAAACCCATGGAGATGAAGTTGCTCATTTTCGGATTTTGAAAAGATAGAAATGTAGAGCTTGAGGAGGGGAGTTCAAATATGTATTTTATTTTACATTTGGAGCTCAAATGGAGCTAGAGCATGAAGAAGAAGAGGGAGAAGCCATTGTTGCTTCCTTTGGGGGCTTCAAAATCGTCACCCAGCAGAGAGAGGGAGAGCAGCTCGTGGGGAAGGGAAGGAAGGGAGAGAGAGAAGAGAGAAATGAGGGGAGAGAGAAAAGGAAAGTACCTTTTCTACTTTTCTATTTGCTTTTTGGTCCCCTTTACTTATTAGCTAGTTACATGTGTGTGTGTGTGAGGGAGAGCTGTTTACACCAGTAAAAACCGGCCCCCTCTGTAATACTAGCTGGAGCATTTTTCGTCTTTTACAGAAAACGCTTGTTATTTTACCCGGTTTGGATACTATTCACTAACCGGGCCCGTTTTCCGGAATTTTCTCGTTTCTTTATTTTTATTGGTTATTAAGCTTCGATAAAGGCTTAATAATTATTGTTTAATGATTTATAATTTTACGGGTTCGTTTGACCACTTAAAATCACGTTTTTGGGTTTCCTCGAAAAACGTGCGCTAAAGCTCTTTTAGCGTCTTAATACATTTCTTGGATCCGTTTTCTTCGGGAATTATTCCCGTGTACTAATTAGGAATAAATAAGCCTTAGGAATCCTTACGATACTATAACCGAGGTCTCGTACCTCCTATGGTTATTTAACGCTTATTTTAGCGTTTTCCGCTTTCTAAGCGTTCTTCTCATTTCTTTTGGATTTATTTTCCTTACCAAAATTACTTAGGCGCTATTAGGCCCTTAAATAATATATTAGAATAATATAATGACCATATTTAAGTTTGGGGTATTTCAATCTACCCCCCTTAAAGAACTTTGCCCTCAAAGTTGGTGAATCTAATACTGTTACTCGTCCATATACTCTATGCTAAGGTTATGACCTCTACATATAACTTGTCAAACTCCAAATGTCTGACATGATGCATACTACGCATCCAAACAGCATGTCATTGCATGCATAGCAATCAAAAATATCCGTTTTACTTCTCTCCAAGGGGGTCCATCCGCAGACAATTAGGTACAATCCTCCCCCAATGGCGAGTGATCCCTCAGGTACCGGTCACGTTTGAACACTTACGCTTTCTGGTTCACGGCCGTCATGATTTGAGCACTTACGCTTTCTGGCTCTACGGTCCTTTGGTTCTGATCAAATTCATTTGCACATATAGAGATCCTCAGGCACTTACTCATACTTACTTACTCATACTTTACTCATACTTACTCATACTTACTCGGGACTACACTGCCCCAGTGCCCTTGGAAAAATAAAAAACACACACTGTTACCGTACACCCGGTGTAGTGGTTTCAAACTACTCTACACTTCCACAGACTCAAAACTAGCTTCACCTCCTATGGTTTCGACCGGATACCCGTGCCTAGGCATGGAAGATCCACTAGCGTCCGTGGGAGCGGTTTTAAAACTGATCCTCATTCTCGAGTTTGAAGAAAACGTTGTACCAAATTAGTTTTGGAAATTCATTTTGAAAACTTTGCATACATCTCCCAATTTCAATTTATGATGATCATTCCTATTACTAGTGTTATTATTGTGGCCACTTAAGGGAGCTTCCAGAGTCCTTCAACCCCAATGTGATCAGCATTGGTGTTGAATTATCCTTCCACTCCGATTTGTGTTCGGCTTCCCTTGATCGCTAGCAAATCAAGTTCCACTTCCCACCTCAATACAAACAGAAAGATTGTCAAACATTATTTCGTTTTCTATCTTTTTAATCTTGCTACTCATAATCATACATATACATTTCCCAATTTATATGATTCACTTACTTACTTACTAATCATCTCATCAATTATTACTGCATCTTCTCCAACTACTATACTTAAGAATTCATGGGTATAATATCCCATTAATCTGCTATACCAAATTCATACTCATAAAATACATCGGTTTCGTGCCGATTTATACTCATTACATACATTGGTTCCATACCGATTTATACTCCTCAAGTCTCCCATACATACTCATTCCTCATACTATTACCAATCGGGGTTCTCATTCCCCTGGAGTTTCACTACTCCTTTTCCTATACTTGCTTCTCAAATTACCACAATTACACGATGAGTGAATACAAATGTTTATGTAACATAAGAATTAACCATCAAAACGAATTCTCTTGCGCTATGCGCATTGTAGTTTACGCACCTATCACGTAAAACATACATTTCGCGGTTTTGCTCTACCCCCCTTAAAAGGGATTACGCCCACGTAATCTACCATGTGTCAACATTGGACATTGGTCGAAGGCATTCAACCGTCATGGAGTGGTTCAGTTTCCATGCGGTCTATTATACAATGTTCCTTGATCAACGGGTCTTAACCATACTGTCGGTTAGTCCCTGCATCAAGAATTTCCATCGGAGTTTATTTAACTCTTAACCGGGTTCGGTTCTAGCCTGAATGGCTTTAAGGCATTAACGATTAACCTTTTTTTCACTAGGTATACTTCACTTAGAATTCTGGCCCACTAGCTTCTGCTGCGCGACCCTGATAACTTGGGTTATTCGCCCTTCTTGTTATCTTAAATGTGCTATACAACACCTTTTATCCTTCTTATTGTGGGAATAAGGTTTATTGACCAAGTGTGGTGTTCTCTTACCGTGCTCGAATTCGGTGAGTTGTAGATTCATAACCAGCTCTCTGGCAATGTATATACATACTGTTGTGTTTGTAGTGATCATTCACTTGGTTTCTCCGACTTATTGCCGGTTGAGGTTAAGTCACTACTTAGTTGTAGTGCTTCCTCTGTTGTTAGTAGCTTCTGAGCTACACCAGTTTCTCTGGTTCATTACAAGTGTTCTTTACTTGTATGACCTTGCATTTTCCATGCGTCGGTCCTTGTGACTTTCTTAAGTCTCCTTTCACTTTTATTCCAATGGAATTCACATCTTGTGATTGTTGGTGTGTTTCACACTCTTCGTGCTCTTTGGCCTTAGGCCGCACGGTTTGTTTCCAAGCTTTTGCTCAACTGGCTTACGCCGTGTTTACTGGTGAAAGGAAGAATTTACCACTACTTACGTTCTCCATATCCTTAGCTATCCCACTAGATCATTGACTACACAAGTGCAATACCAAAACACTCAGTCCTACAGAGTGCAGAGGCGTAAACGCTTGGCAGTAACTCTCTTATGAGATCGCAATAGGAATTATTGTTACTCCTTCAGGTGGTGTTTCATCATTTCGTGCGGACTCCTGGCTTGTTGCCCGGTCTGTCCACTATCTCGAATTAACAATTCCATAGCATTAGTGATTACTCATATACATTGGTCGCCTGTTGTGCACCATGTTCTTACAGATTCCATAGTATTGGTTTACATGGCATCCACTGTTGCTAGCTTCAGCTCATGCATTTATACAATGGTTTCCCATGTATTTGGCAATACCGAATATGGTATTCCTCTATTTTTCTGAGCTCCCTGAGCATCATTGGTTTTATAACCGGTTACTCCTTGGTCGTCAACAATTGCTGTTGAAGCTTATTTCACATTGCTTGGCAATAGTTGTATGCTCAAGCTTGACTACACTAGTAGTTCAGAACGGAGTATATTTCCCGACAGTTACTGGTGGTATCCCCTTCTTGGGATCCATGTGTTCCACTCTTGTGGTCTCACATTATGAGGGGCGTCCTCATTCATCGGTTGTTACTCTTTTTTCGATGTCGTCCTAGACAACCTTCCATATGGTTCACAAAGGTTTTGCAACCGTTGGGTTGTTTGTGGTAATAGTTTCATGGCCTACAAGCCATATTGCCTAGAGCTCTGCTCATCATAGGTTGTTCCAAATTGGTTACTTCTCCGTATACCGTAGAATGGCTTGGAGGTGATACTGGGCTCCATGATAAGATCGTCGCATCACGATTCCGGTTGTTGGAGACCCTTTTTTGTATCCTGGTATTGATCGATACCATTTATTGATTAGGGGTATCCCCTGTCAAGTGGGATCCCTTCGGTGTTCTAACCGTATGTTCGTTCCAATTGTGGTGTTCTTACCACTATATTTTGTTCAACTGTGTTGACTTGATACCCTTTATGGATTGCTCCTGGGTAGTACTGATTATATGGCAGCATCTAGCTGACATTTATGAGTATGTTCGGTTGGTTGTCCTACCTTGCGGCTCTGGATCTGAGTTATCCGTTGAGGGTTGTAACGTCTCCCGTTCTTAGGGTAGACCCTTGGTGTTTTCCCTTATGTTATAACGGATTTAATATCCCTTCCGGTGATGAATGGTATTTCTGGTTCCTTGCCACATCACCCTGTGTGTTTGTGGTAGTTGTTCTGGGAATCCCATCCCGTTCATTGAACACCGATGTGTTAATGTTAGGCATTTGCCTTACTGTGTTTAGACTGGGTATTCCTCCCAGTCATCATGTTTTACTGTAATATTTTCAAGACATGTCCAATGTCTTATTCAGTTGTTAGTGCTTCTCGCACTTTTAACTCTTACTCATCCTCCTGTAGTAGGTTCTTGACTCCTTCGCTGGTAAGCTTATCTGAGTTCCCTTTGCTCGTTCGAGGTATCCAACTATTCTGGTTGAATTTGCTTATGGTCCGTAGAACAGAGTTGACTACTTCCCGTGTTTCGTACACTACATGTATACATACGTGGGGTACTGTCCTGGCACGTTACCACTTACCTAACTACCTGTCAGGCCCGCAAGCTCCTTCGGAGTGCGGTCGTCCCACATCCCGTATTTGGGTACACTCGTAGTGTTCGTCACACGCCTAGGTGAAGTATTCTATTGTCAACTCCTCTTGTATCACTCTATGATACTCACCGTAATTCCGTCTGTTTGGTTTTAAAATTCCAAGGTTTAAAAGAGAGTTTGTGATTTTGAAGAAAATTTTGGGTTTGAATTAACAGTTTGGTGTTAAAAGGAATTCTTCATGGCGTTGCCATGATTGAGGTCTTGACCAAGTTCAGCTTCTCGCTGACCGGTATACTCTTAATACAACGGTCGGGCCGTTAGGCCTTTCCGAGGTTTCATTATTCAAATACTCAGGATTGGTGATCCTATTTTTCCTCCATTCGTCATAGCGGTACTTTAGCAAGTATTTGCGGGTTGTTAAAAGTCTTCCAACCATCCTGTAGTTACTGCACTTGCCCTAGGCAAGTGCGCGGGTAGGTTGTTTTTCGGTTAATGTATACCGGTGGCGGTATCGTTTCCATCCATGATTGGTGGTTTTATTAGATCTTCCCTCGATCTTTTGATCTTGGTGATCGATCTCTTGAGTCGTTTCTCAGAGTACTTGACATGGTCGTCGTCCATCCGGGTGCCTCACACCTTCACTATGGTTAATGAGACTTGACTTATCCTTAGGAACCACGTTGTAGTCCTATGGGTATATGCTTTATGATTACTTCCATTGTCACCTGAACTATGTCGTTCGGTTGTTGCATCCTCTTGGCGTACAGGTTTGGTGTTAATCCGACCTCGACTAATTTCTTAGTCGGTTTGCATACCGTTGTTGGTATTATCGAACATTACATTCCGCAGACTCCCTTGTCTCGGGCTTGTTACTCCATCTTCCTTGCTTCATTGCATGATTGTGCTTCTCTTCTTGCTGGCTACACATGGTTCTCGCGACTGCGAAGCATGTCGCCCCATGGTGCCATAAATTCCATTATCCTTGTGGTTAGGATCTTCATTCCTCCGCCATTAAGTGCGGTCCTTGTCATTCAACGGGAACCGCCTTCGGGCCTTCCAATTCTTGGACTCTACCGTATGGCAGGTTCTTTTCTAATAAGGTTTGTCTCTGCAACTGCCAGATCGGGTTTTACCCGAGTGTGAGAGGTCTTTCCATCTCTCTGGCGTTATCCTCCCAACTTATTACCGTGGGTTTGGAGGGCGGAGTATGGTTGTTGTAGGTTTCCAGTTCACGCGGAAATTCCTAACTAGCGTACCTCACACGCTAACACTCAACCCTTAGCCCGAAGTCTCTACTTCCTAACTCGGTATTTACCTAAACTCGGTATTTCATCCATCAGAGCGATACTTCGCTCTGATACCACTTTTTGTAACACCCCTACCGCTAATACCGTCATTACCGTACCATACTTACCTTCGCAGCGGATATTACTTACTCAACGGCGGGTGTACAATGTCATTAGTCACCCACGTGACTAACAAGGCGAGTTACAATACTACATACTATCGGTCTGATGAATATGAACATACCGAGTGCTCTACATAATACATTACTTTCCCTTGCATACCAATCCATAATTCGATACAACTCCAATACAATACTATACCGAGCATACTACAATCCTTACATTACCGATACAGTTTAGACTTCCAAATTCATACTACGTTACAAATACAATTCCCTTTTTTTTTCAACTACCCATGCTTATGTAGCAGTCCCCGTCCTACTCTCTCGAACGGTGAACAGCCTCGGTACCTGCACACTAAAAACGGTCCCCCTAGGGGGTCAGCTTACGCTGCATATGAAATCCTCATATACCGCGTGCTAACCGCGGTACGCCGACTACTTTGGGTCGGATGTACATGGAGTTCATTTTACATGCATACATACATATTCATGCTACAACAATACAATCAAAGATACCTACATAAATATACAAATTCCACACTTACTAAGGAAGACAATTCAATAGTCAACCATTCGTATTTATTATACATTCATTACTCCTCGTACTGTGTTCGACATTCGCTACTCTACTCATACCTACTCCTTACTCTGGCATACTCTTCACTCCATGTTCAATACCTTACTCGTACATGATCCTTACTCTGTACTCGTTACTATACTTGTGCATACTCACCACTCACTTCTCCATACTTACTCATACGTACTCAGTACTCACTGCTTCCTTATACATACTCGATACTTGGTACTCGTTACATACCCATACTCGCTTCTTACTCAATACTCATTACTTTACTCATATGTACGCAATACACAATACCCATTACTTGGACTCCGGGCGGAGTCATACACAAGACTCGCCACCGGACCTACAATACGAGGGCTATACGCTTAGCTCCTCAAATACTCAATGTCCGTTCTTACTGGACTACTCAAATTCCCAACACTCTTCTCTCAGAGCACAATACAATTTCATGGATTAGCCTAGAAGTATCTCTCTTGATAACCTCCACCAGCTTAGGGAATTATAACCGACTAGTATCCTCAGATTTAAGGGTTTCCCCAACATATCGAATACTCTCATGTTCGGGACATACTTACATCAGTCGGGTCCTCTCATAATGGGTCGACTAATTGCTAAGGGGTTTGGAGACCCCTCATCATTCTTTACTACTCTCATGGTTCATGTCTTGCACCAAGATTAATTCCTCTAATATAGGTTACTTATGTGCTTCCACTACTTTTGTTTGTGGATTATTCATTTCGTTTCTCCTACTGTTATCGGAAGGTTATTACTCCCGTACACTCCCTCACATTCTAGTGAGTTTCGTTGGGTTGCGTTATCGTTTGTTGATTCGTTAGTTTAGTGCGTTGCTACGGTTCCATTAGTTCACAACATGACTCTTACTACGAGCCACTACACCACAAGACTCATCTATGAGTCGTACTACGCACCAAATGAAGCCACACAATCAATCAAGAAGGGTTAGCTCACACAACATACAGCAAGACATGTAATGAAAGGCAATAAACCGTCTTCATGCTTTAGTCTTGATTAGCCGGCATACAGCACACAAATCAACGTAACTCGGTTAGCATACGGGGCATGAGGAAATCATACCTTTCACCGGAGTTGGCTCTACCGTGTGTTCCCTCGTTCCTTGGTTCACACTTGTTCCACTGATAATGTTCCAACATTATTATTAATACTATACTCTTACGATACACAAATAATTACTATTCCCGTACTTACCCCGTTATCCCGGTATACTTAATGTTCTCATACTCTCAACCTACTTAATTACTTTTCATACTTGTTTTCCTACTCCCATACTTACTTCCTTACCATTGTTGTCACATTAATGGTATATTACTAAGGTCCTTTATTTATGTACTTACCTACATACTTACATACATATGATTACTATGTCACTACTGTTTTTTTTTTAAAGTTAGGGCCGTCCGACCCACCGTCCGACCCAAGCCCTGGGTCGGACCATTCCAGTAGGTTTACGTCCTCTGAAATTCTTCCCGTCCGACCCAGCACTGTTCCGTCTGACCCATACTCCTCTGGGTTGGACCGTTCCAGAAAGTTTCGGTTTTGTTATCCTAGCCCTGTCCGACCCACGTCCGACTCACCTTCTGGGTCGGACAAAGTCAGAATGTTTACGTCCCGCTACTCACGCCTTGTCCGACCCACGTCCGACTCACCGTCTGGGTCGGACGAAGTCAGAACATTGCTACAGACTTGTTTTTCTTTTCCCAATTTCACCCATTGCTTCCCCAAACTTCCTACATACATCCTAACATGATTTAGCACTAACTAGGCTTCCTAAAATACCTTAATTCATCCACCAAATCCATTACTAAATCCATCAATTAACTTACACAATTCCCTCACTTCTTTTCCAACACTTGTAACAGTTTTTGTTACACTTATGCTACAGATTTTAAAACTCAATCCTCACATCCAATGCTTTCTCAACCAATGCCATTCCTTGCATTCTAAATACCTCTCCTTACCATGCCAATTCATTTCCAAGCCATTACACTTCCTACACCCAAGTTCCAACACTCATTTTACAAATCCTGCACACCGATTTCTTCCTAGTTCCACAATGCATTTTGGTACCTCTCTTGCTACAGATTTTACATCCTAATACTCTCATACCACAACTACCATTCCATGGTCATTAAACACCCTTATTAAATCCAATACACACCTTGGTTCTCCCATTCATCAAGTCATTCTTAATACACAATTCCTACTAAAATTTCGGTCATAGTTCACCTAATTTCCTTACATCCTCAAATACACATTCTCTCATCAAATTCAACCTAAAGCTAGCCACACCCAACAAGGGTCCTACCAGCACACAAGGTTCATACAAAAATTCAATACACCAACATTTCTTCAGCCACAATACCAATACATCATTATTTCCTCAAATAGCAATACTAATACACATACACCATTCTTTTGGCTCTAAGGCCTACATTTCCACACCTTTGCTCACAATACTTAAACTTCTACAAACTACAATACCATTACAATAGTTTAGGTTCTTTATTTGTTCACCCATTCCCATTACTCTAATGCGTTTAGAATTAAGCATTAAGAAGAGCTCTTACCTTGAGCTTAATTTTCCTTTCCTCCTTTCCAATTCTTCCCTTCCTCTCTTTCTTGTACCAATCGGTCACATGGGAGTGGAGTTGTCAAACTCCACCCCAACACCCAAGAAACACAAAAATGCATTTTAATTACTCTTCTAATCCCTTAGAGAATTCTAATTCCATAAAAGGCTTAGAGTACAAGTTAGGGTTTTTACCTTTGGAGGTCTTTGAGAGGGATTCTCACCCTTGAATCAAGAAGGGGGTTACTCCACCATTGGAGGGTTGAAACAATGCTCCAAAGCAAGAGAAAAACAAGGTAAGAGAGGGAGAGAGAGGCAAAATTGGCCATACAAAGAGATGGAGAAATATGAGGTCTTTCATGGAGATTTTTACCTTGTTGGAAAGGGAGACTCTAAGCTCCACAATGGTGTGCTTTTCTCTTCAAATGGGGAAAACCCATGGAGATGAAGTTGCTCATTTTCGGATTTTGAAAAGATAGAAATGTAGAGCTTGAGGAGGGGAGTTCAAATATGTATTTTATTTTACATTTGGAGCTCAAATGGAGCTAGAGCATGAAGAAGAAGAGGGAGAAGCCATTGTTGCTTCCTTTGGGGGCTTCAAAATCATCACCCAGCAGAGAGAGGGAGAGCAGCTCGGTGGGGAAGGGAAGGAAGGGAGAGAGAGAGAGAGAAATGAGGGGAGAGAGAAAAGGAAAGTACCTTTTCCACTTTTCTATTTGGTTTTTGGTCCCCTTTACTTATTAGCTAGTTACATGTGTGTGTTTGTGAGGGAGAGCTGTTTACACCAGTAAAAACCGGCCCCCTCTGTAATACTAGCTGGAGCATTTTTCGTCTTTTACAGAAAACACTTGTTATTTTACCTTGTTTGGATACTATTCACTAACCGGGCCCGTTTTCCGGAATTTTCTCGTTTCTTTATTTTTATTGGTTATTAAGCTTCCATAAAGGCTTAATAATTATTGTTTAATGATTTATAATTTTACGGGTTCGTTTGACCACTTAAAATCACGTTTTCGGGTTTCCTCGAAAAACATGCACTAAAGCTCTTTTAGCGTCTTAATACATTTCTTGGATCCGTTTTCTTCGGGAATTATTCCCGTGTACTAATTAGGCATAAATAAGCCTTAGGAATCCTTACGATACTATAACCGAGGTCTCGTACCTCCTATGATTATTTAACGCTTATTTTAGCGTTTTCCGTTTTCTAAGCGTTGTTCTCATTTCTTTTGGATTTATTTTCCTTATCAAAATTACTTAGGCGCTATTAGGCCTTTAAATACTATATTAGAATAATATAATCACCATATTTAAGTTCGGGGTATTTCAATGCACGGTCTGCGGCCCAAAGCGGACAATATCACACAAGTGGGTTGATTACTGGGCTGTTACAGATGGTATCAGAGCCAGGCCCAGGTCGATGTGCCAGCGGGGACGCTGGGCTCCCAAGGGGGGTAGAGTGTGATACCCAGTGTAGGGGTCACCTCCCACATCGATCGGGAGAGCGCACGAACCACACCTTATAGGTGTGGGGATACTCTTGCCTTGTGTGAGGCCTTTTGGGGATGGTACCCCGGAAGCAAAACCGTGCGGGCTGCGGCCCAAAGCGGACAATATCACACAAGTGGGTTGATTACTGGGCTGTTACAGGGGTAGAACTCACCACCCCACGTCAGGAGGCATCCCCAGCCCAAAGAGTCAAAGATAGGCCAAAGGTGAAGGTCCTGAATGATGGACTCATCCACTCGACGCTCTTGAACAATCTCTCTTCGGGGCGCATGGTGGAACCAATGTTTTGCCTCTTCATTGATGAATAGGCCATCTATGAGCCGGGTTCCAAGAGGAAGGGCTGCGAGGGCGCGGCGGAAAAAGATGGCAGCTTTCCCTTTATCGGCGCGTGGGCGAGGAGTCATTTTCTGAAACCAAAAACCAGAAAAAGAAACAAAATGCAAGACACCAAAGGAAAGTTATAGAACGATAAGGAAAGAAAAATTCAAAGGATGGTTATATAAATACTTATAAAGCGCAGGTGAAAGGAAAATATAGAAAGTTTCATAAAATATTTTGGCATGATCTCCCCCGTTTTCCTTTGTTTGCCTGGTTCTATGAACCTCCATAATTGCACCCAAAAGGGTTTCCATTCAGATATTTAAATACCCCAATAGCCCAATTCATCCAAGAAGGCTTAAGCTCATCTAGCACATCAATAATTTACCCTTTTTTCACATTTTAGGCTACCCCACCCCCAACCACATTAGTGCACTACCTTTGGTATTTTAGCATTTAATTGTGAGCACGAATGAGCCAGCGATTTCAACACAACCATAGGTTGATTTAAAAACAAGTCAATGATGCTAAAATAAAGCATGATTGAATTTTAAGCATTAAGCACAAAAATCATGCTAAAACAACCAAATTGCCACATTTTCTAACTCAATTTGCTTACACACCCCATAATTAACAAATAGCAGCTATCCCAGTCACCAATGTTGCAAAAATAATTTTTTTTTGATTAAGGCCTTGTTTGGTTCGGATTAAGTTAGGTGTAAGTGTAACTTTTGCAAAAACTTCAAAAATTGACAAATTAAGAGTAGAATCCCATACTTTAGTGTTTGTAGAAGTAATTGAGCACAAATTTGACAATTTTTGGGCTAAAATTGGTAAAAATTGATTTTTAGGAAAAATAGAGGTTTTAGGGATTTGGGGGGAGAGATTGGGGTGGCTGGCTGTTGGCTTTGCTGAAAGGCTGGTGCGGTGTCATCGGTAGGATGGCAGGGCGGGCGCGCGGCGGCTCCGAGGTGGCGGTGGTCGGACGGTGGTTGTGCGGTGCGCTGGCTAGAGAGGAAAAGAGTACGGCTTGGAGAATGAGGAAGTACGAGATCGATTGGATGCGTACGGGAATAAGGAAGAAAGAAAGAATGAGAAAAGAAGAAGATGAATAAAAACACTGTCGTTTTGGGCATTTTTTTCCAAAATTTTGGACCCGACCGCCCCATAGGGGCGGACGGTAGGGGCACTGCACAGAGAGTAAAATCAACCTACGACCGCCCCAAAGGGGCGGTCCATAGGGGCGGAAAAGACCAGATGTGAAAATACCCAACCGACCGCTCCATAAGGGCGGTCCACACAAGAGGCAATTTACTCGACCTACGACCGCCCACAGGGGCGGTCCGTAGGGCCGGTTCGCACTAGAACCCAAAATTTTCATTTTTTAATCACCTCAACACATCCAGCTGCACGCATAAAGTCCAAGAATCATAAAAACAGCAGTAAAACAGAACAAAATCAAGGAAGAACAAGTAAAAACAATAATAAAGACTATCATGCTAAACACTTAAAAGGAGGAGGAAAGAAATCCGGTTTGCCTCCCGAAAAGCCTCTCTTCTTTTTAAGGTCTTTGGCTAGACCATAGTAAGGTTTAGATGAAACTTGGAGGTTCTCGAAAGAGAACAGGACAAGCTTCTACCCTTTTTATGTCACCTCGCATTTAGTGCTTAAGCCTCGAGCCATTGACCATGAAGGTTCCGCCTTTTGTGTTCTTTAACTGCACAACACCATACGGGATCACCTTTGAGATAGAGAAGGGTCCGGCCCAATGAGATTTGAGCTTACCTGGGAAAATCTTCAGATGAGAGTTGTAGAGTAAGACCTGATCTCCCTCATGGAACTCCCTTTTGAGGATCATCTTATCGTGCCATCTCTTGGTCTTCTCCTTGTAGATCCGGTTGTTCTCATATGCTTCTTCACGGATCTCTTCCAAGTCTGTCAACTGGAATTTTATCTTCTTTTCAGCATCCTTGAGATCATAATTAAGTGCTTTCATAGCCCAATATGATTTATGTGCATGCTCGACCGGTAGGTGACAAGCTTTCCCGTAGACAAGATGGTAAGGGGACATACAATGGGGGTCTTGTAGGTTGTTCAGTAGGCCCATAGTGTATCGTCAAGCTTCAAGGACCAACCTTCCTTGATGAATTTACCGTTTTCAGTAGGATCCATTTCTGCTCTCTATTGGTGACTTCAGCTTGACCGTTAGTTTGAGGATGGTAAGGTAACGCAACCTTATGTCTCACTCCATATTTCTCCATTAAAGCTTCAAATTTCTTCTTGCAGAAGTGAGAACCTACATCGATAAGGATTGCTCTGGGCACTTCAAACCTTGTAAAGATGTTCTTCCTTAAGAACTTAGTCACCACCTTAGCGTCATTTGTGGGAGAGGTGATGGCTTCCATCCATTTGGTCACATAGTCCACTGCTACCAGGATGAAGATATTTGAGCAGGAGGAAGGAAAGGGACCCATGAAGTCAATGCCCCACAAGTCAAATGGCTCAACCTCTAACATCACATTAAGCAGCATCTCGTGTTTTCAGGAGAAGTTTCCTAACATCTGACAGCTGTCACAGGAGGCAACAAAGTTGTGGCAATCTTTGTGTAAAGTTTTCTAGAAAAACCCAGTTTGTAGAACTTTCACCTCTGTCCTTGCCGGCCCATGATGTCCTCTTACCTTAGGAGAGTGGCAGTGAGTAAGGATATCTTACATCTCACTTATCGGCACACAACTTCTTATCATCCCATCAACACAAGTCTTGAAGAGGTAAGGATCATTCCAGAAGTAGTGCTTCGAGTCAGTGAAGAATTTCTTCCTCTGCTGGTAGGTCAATTGATGGGGCACTACTCCTCTTACCAAATAGTTTGCATGATCAACATACCATGGACCATCAGCTTCTTTGATCACAAAAATAGTTTCATCTGGGAAGAACTCATTTATAGGCACACCTTCAGCAGGCACATCCATACGGGAGAGGTGGTCGGCCACTACATTCTGCACAACCAGTTTGTCTCTAACTTCGATCTTAAACTCTTACAACAATAAGATCCATCTCAACAGTCTTGGTTTGGTACCCTCCTTGGTAAACAAATATTTCAAAGCAGAGTGGTCCATGTGCACTATTACTTTGCTTCCAAGGAGGTAGGACCGAAACTTGTCCAAAGCAAATACCACCGCCATAAGTTCTTTTTCAGTTGTGGCATAGTTCTTTTGAGCATCATTCAAGGTCTTGCTGGCATAGTAGATGGTTCTCAAAACCTTGTCTCTGTTATGACACAGAGCTGCTCCAACTACGTAGTCACTCGAATCACACATGATTTCGAAAGGAAGACTCCAATCCGGTGACACCATAATAGGGGCTGAGATGAGGCATTCCTTCAGAGTGTTAAAAGATACAAGGCATCCTTAGCCAGGAGGTCACACAATGGTTTTAAAATTTTTGAGAAGTATTTTATAAACCTCCTGTAGAAATCGACATGCCCTAGAAAGCTTCTAATGTCCTTGACTGAGGTCGGTGGTGAAACTCGCAACCTCTTCAGATACGTCCTCGAACTCGCAACCTACAGGTTTGGATGCATGTCGTGACACAAAAAAGGTGTCCGGACATATGTCCGAACGCATGTCAGACTATAAAATCAAACATGTCTGGTCATCTATCTAGACTACAAGTCTGGACAAAGTCCGAGTAAAAGTTACGAGGGTGTCCGGACTTGTGTCCGGGCTTGCAAGTTCAGACACAAGTCGAACTGCAAACCCAGAGACCGTTCTCGCACCTCGTCCAGACTACTCACAAAACAGCGAACAACAGAGGCATCCGAAGCCATGTCCAGACATACATGTGCGGACGCAAGTCCGGACGCTACAAAAACTACAAAATCCAGTTCGTACATAGAACACATTGATGGCAGAAATACTTCACAATTTGTACATAACTTATCGTTGCAAAATAGCAAATCGAAAACACACTTCGACGGGGTTTTAACGCATTGCAAATGCTAATCAGAAACTGATCCAACTCATCACAAATCAGACAGTCAGATAAACATATACGGAAACAATAACCGGAACTCCCCGTGGGTGAACATACCCAACCAAGTCCGTATACCACCTACCTCACATCCGAAGCAATGCAATCTCTACGGACTCTACAAAACGCTCTACTCGAATCTCCACTCGCACGACGAACACTCGAACTGAACAAATCCAGAATCACAGAAAAAAATTAGGAACGAAGGAGGGAGGAACTTAATGAAGAACGAAATCGAAATCCTCAAATCAAACTTGAAGATCGAACAGTAGAAGACAAAATTCTTTGTTGACAACTCCAGCAATCGAACATTTGGAAGAGGAGATTGAAGATGAGATGAATAATGGCAAAAGGAGGAAGTTACTGGAGGAGCGAAGTGGGAAAATGAACAAGAATATAATTGAGGAGGGAGGAGCAAATAACGTGGAATAGGAAAGGAGGAAATGAGAGTTAGGAAATAATAAAAGAGAAATTTCAGTTTCCTAACTCCTTAATTGAATAACAAAGAAAGTCATTTCTGACCCTCCTTCCACGATGTCAAACAATTGACAAGAATAATATCATAAACATTCTAATATGAGATTAGAATGACGTGAATCTCCCTTTGCATATTAAAAGAAAATTAATAAAAATTAGGCCATAACATTCAAAGTGACGAGAAGTCACAAAAGGAGGAAGCTCTTGTTCTAGAGGCAGGTCTGGAAGCTCCCGACCAGCTCAAGCTGCTCAACCCGGCGATGAGCGCTCCCTAACACCACTTCGATCCAGTCAGGAGAGAGAAAGTGACATAGAATTGCTCTCTAGTCATCTCGACCCTAGAGGAGCGTGAGCAACTAAGGAAGGCCAAGGGAAAGCGTGTCATGGCTCCTTCACCTCACACCCAAGAGCTAGAGGAGATCTTTCAGACCAAGCGCGATGTCGCTAAGTCCCAGCCCAAGCAGTCGCTCAAGCGTTTGAAACGATTAAGTCAACTACAACCTTCCATTATCAAAACCGCAAATATCGACGACAAGTCATGTCCCGTATTACCAAAGACGTTGGACATCGAATGGATGAAAAATGGGTCTTGGAAATATCATGGATCTACTAGAGTTCCAAGGACGGGTCGACTACCAAGAACCTGTCCTCTACTATACCAAGCTGCTCATGAAGCACATGCAACATCTTGGCCCACTCCAGAGCGAAGATGATGAGGACTACATCATCTCAGAAGTTCAGGGAACCCTCATCAACATCACCAAGTCTTGGATATGCAAGACAATCAACCTGAAGCCTGAAGGATTAGTCGTTCCCAAGTATACAACATGGAATGACCTCGGACATCAAGGGGAAAAATGCTCACCCTCTTCAACAAAGGGGCAGCCATGAAAAATTTCAATGCAGTGCAAATGTCCATCCCAGGCAGAGTTCTCCACAGCATTCTCACCCATAATATCACTCCAAGAAATTAGTGCACCCACATCATCAATGCAAGAGATGTGTGGATCATGTATGCGCTTAGGATGAAAGAGAAGATAGATCTTCTAGTAATGATTCTTCTCACCCTCAACAAAAGCAGGCACGTGAACCAAGGGTTAGTGCACGGAGGAGTAGTCACCGCGGCTCTAAAGGACTTCAGAGTGGACACCGACCACTTCAACGAGTGCTCGTGGACCACTCAAGACCGCATCTGCTCTGAGATGCTGTCAAAGATGGGGATCAAAACCCAAGGGGAGAAGCTCACAGTCTTTCCAAAGCCTGCAAGGAGCGAAGACTCACGGTCAGAAGCTCGGCCGCTTGCCAAGTCTTCCACACTCAAGAGAAAGCACAGTCTTTCACCGGTCCTCGATAGGTCGAGGACCACTCTGGATACTCCCGCTCGAGATATTCTTCAGCGTGTAAAACTCACTCTTACAGCTGTCCAAGCTGTCTCCGATGAACCAAGTGTCCAATCCATGGTTCAAAGAGCCATAAATTACATAAACAAACACATTGCCTAAGAGTTCTACGCCTATTTGAGGCTTGAGTGAACTCGTGAGTTGTCTTCAGACTTAGTTAGACTTTTTTTGCCTTTCGCTTTCTTGTCTTTGGCTATATGTTTCAAAAGTAAACTTTTGATAAGAACAATATGTAGACTGTTACATTTTCTTATTTGAATACAAACTCTTCGAATGACTTTATTGATTTGGTTGCTTCTTTCTTGATTAAAGAACTTCAGTTTTATAAGAGACAAAACCTCACCCTTCCACTTATCCATGATACTTACTTGACACCTAGCCCTACAACCTAGACTGCCAATAAGACTGAAACTCATTTATTACCCCTACACGACATGTTATAACCCGCATATTTGCAACATTATATTATATCCGGTTTATGTAATGATCTAAGATGGATTACATTATGATTGTCAGTTGGGACTTCGGCGGTATTGTTTCGATAGATGAGGGCAAGGAAGTCATTGCTTAAAACAATTAAGGTAATTGTTTTCTTTAATTAATAAGGAAAGGGAGCCTTATTTGATTATTAATCTTCTAATCGTTTTACATCATGATCAGTTTTCCTCCACTAGTTTCATCGTGCGTTCAGAACATCGACTTCCATTCTTCTCTCTCTCTCTCTCTGTTCTCTCTCTGCTGAGGGTCGTGAAGGCTGCTGCTACAATCGGATTGAAGGGTTTTGCTGCTGCGTTTCTCTGATCGATTCAGGTTTGTATTCAAGAATTCGGGACTGCGTTGGTGGTTTTCTTCTCTCTCTGTTTTCTGATTTTGAGCCGTGGTACATGATTAAATCAGAAGGCTTCGTTGCTGTTGAGTTGTGATTGTGCGGGCTGTGGAACTGCTGCAGATTGTGGAGTTTATTCACTTCCGAAATCAGGTTGGTGTTGCAGATTTTGGGGTTTGGATAATCTAGGGTTCTTCATTTCAGTTTTCTGATTTTTGTGTCTTGGTTTGGAATCAGGTTGCTGTCGGTTTCTGCTGGTGGATTATTCGCTGCTGCTGCTCAGTTCGTTGGTTTCTGCTGATAAGAGGTAGGTGGTTACTCGATTCGGTTTGGAAGTTCAGCCATGGGGATTGCAACGGTTCTGTTTTGGGTGTGAATTCTGTTTGTGTTGTCTGTTTGGTTGCGTTTTGGAATGGTTGAAACCCCATGGTTCTCTGTTTTTCTCTGTGATTTGGTGTGTGTATCAATTTGGCAATTCGTGATGATGTTTTTGCACAAGTTTCTGCTCTGGTCGTCTTCTGGAAAATGCAGTTTTCGCACTGTCCGAACTTCCGTCCGAGCTTTGAAGTTCGGACAGTGCGTTTTGCTCTATTGATTTTCAAAGTTCGGGGCATGTCCGAACATAAGTCCGAACTTTGATGTTCGGACACGCCCTTGGGTTCTTCTCTGATTTTAGTTCGACCTGTGTCCGAACTTGACGTCCGGACACAAGGTCGGACCTTCCGCGTAACTCTTTTCTGTAACCCGTCCGAACTTCAGTCCGAACATTGATGTTCGGACATTCTGAATTCCTCTATCTGATTTCAATTCGACTTGTGTCCGAACATTGATGTCCGGACACAAGTTCGGACATTTGACAATCTTGGTTTCCGAGTCTCGACTTGCGTCCGAACTTCGACGTCCGGACACAAGTTCGGACACCCCTCTGTTTTCAGCGTAACTTCTTCGTTTGAACTCCGATTTGAGTGCCGTCTGCGGCGTTGGGTCCCTTATGACCTGTGCTACTGATTTATGAGTGTTTTGGCATATTTAAATGCAATCTTGCTTCTGTTTAAGCAACCCTTCTGTTTTGGGACATTTCACATTGTTTCTGAGCCGTGAATGGCTGGGTCGAGCTATTCCGTGGTATACCATGTAGACGTCGTTCTGAGTGTGGGTCATTCCCTTTCTGTTCTGTGGGGTTGACGAACCCTTTGGCTCTTTCGAGTCATTTCTGCGTTGCCGAGAGACCTGGTATGGTCTATGGGTCTTCGACCCTTCTGAGTGTGTGCATTGTGTCTTGTCCCCTTTCTGTTTAAGAACTGATTGTTTCTGAATTGGGAACCCTTGTTCCCCTTGTTTCTGTTCTGGAAACTTCTGAGTTTGAGAAGTGGATATATGTTTATCTTCTCCTTCTTCTGATTTCAATTGTTTTGAGCGACCTTACTGATGACGGTCGCTGCTTACTGGGCATAGTTGTGTGCTCATTCCCCTACTTTTAACATTTTTGCAGATTGATCAGCGATCACTTAAGTTCTGGAGCTTAGTTTAGCTTTTCGTTTGTTAGATTTATTTTACTCAGTTGTAGCCTTCGGGCCTTACTCTGTTAGACCTCTGTTTCTGTTGGATGTATTTGGGATTTTATTACTTCCGCTGTATTTGAGTACTTGGTTTATAATGTTTATGTAAACTCTGTTTTGGGCCTTTATTGCATTTGAGTGTTTTAGAGCCTTGCGTTATTGGTAGTAATACGCGGCGTGTAATACCCTTAACTCTTAGGCCGGTTTTAGGGGTGTTACATTTAGTGGTATCAGAGCCAGGTTTGGCTTTCTTTAGGGTCTGTGGTTGTGTTTGCTTGTGTGAGGTTCAGTTGTGGCAATTGTTGAAGTGTGAGTCAGTTCTGACAAGTTTTGGATTTGTGTATCTCAGAATGCCTCCTCGTAGAGCACCAGTGACCCCTCAGGGAGATGCTGCGGATGCAGTACAGCAGTTTGTGGCACAGTTGATGCAGACGATGGCTGCAGCTGCTGGGGAGCTGGTGGAGGAGCTGGTGGAGCAGGCCCAGCAGGGGCGAATGCTGTGGGAGGCCGAGTCAGGGCGCTCCAGGAATTCATGAAGCTAAAGCCGCCTTCCTTTGACGGCTGTGGTGACCCTCAGGAGGCGAGCCATTGGATTACTGAGGTCGAGGACCTGCTGAGAGTGATGGGGTCGGAGGATGACCAGAAGGTGGACTTCGCTTCGTTCCTCTTTAAGGGGGAGGCGAAGGAGTGGTGGCGTATGGTGATGGGTAGGCATCCCCAGCCTTGGACCTGGGATCAGTTCTGCTTGGAGTTCAACAAGCAGTTCTATCCGGACGTTTACAAGGATCAGAAGATCAACGAGTATAACCGGCTGCGCCAGGGAGAGACATGTCAGTCGAGGAGTACGTGAGGAAGTTCGTGACGCTCTCGAAGTATGCTCCGGAGCCAGATGAGCATAGGAAGGCCCGTAAGTTCGAGAGTGGGCTCAGACCAGACATCAGGTCCGCGGTGACACCTCTTCGTCACCGGACCTTCAGGGATGTGGCAGATGTCGCTCTGCTGGTAGAGGCCGACATCAGGGGCAGACAGGCTGGCAAGGACCACAAGGGGAAGAGGCGTGCTGAAGAGCCTCAGAAGAAGGAGGCTGCTCCTCAGAAGAAGTAGTCATATGGAGATCGCCGGGGAGCTTCTTCATCTTCATCAGCTGGGGCGAAGTGTGGGTCTTGTGGCCACTCCCATCCTGGTAGGGAGTGCTACAAGAAGACTGGTGCCTGCTTTAAGTGCGGGTCGATGGAGCACCAGATCGTTCAGTGCCCTCAGGCATCCGGTAGAGGCTCAAGAGATAGAGGCACCGGTTCAGATTCAGGGGCGAGGTCCGACAGAAGAAGCCTCAGACTCAGGCCCGGTGTATGCTATGGCTGGAGAGCGTGATCGAGCTGGAGATCGCGTCGTCTCAGGTATCCCAGATCCATTCTCGAGATGTATTTTGTCTGTTTGACTCTGGAGCTACGCACTCCTTTATCTGCTGTGATTTGTTGGGTGACCTTGACTGACTGCTGTGCCTAGTGAGGTAGACTTTGTGTGAGTAGTCCATTAGGTGGGTTGCCCTTGTGTTCTGAATTCTGTGTGTAAGGCTTGTCCCATAGTAGTTCGGGACAAGACCTTTTGTGCTGACCTCATCCCGATGCGGATGACCTGTTTTGATGTGATTTTGGGCATGGACTGGCTAGCAGAGCACCATGCCCATATAGACTGTGCAGCGAGGAGAGTAGTGTTTGAATTGCCGGGCAGCCTTTTCTTTGCTGGGAATGCAGTCCCGTGTGCGCCTATGATTGTGTCTGCGATGCAGGCAGCCAGCTTCTTGAGGAAGGGCTGCCAGGGATTCTTGTGCTATCTGCCAGAGGTGCGTGAGGGATCCAGCTTGGAGAGCATCCCGATCGTCAGAGAGTTCCCTGAGGTTTTCCAGGATGATGTGCCCGGACTACCACCAGTGAGGGAGGTGGAGTTCACTGATTAGCGCCAGAGACTCAGCCCATCTCTAGGGCCCCTTACGTATGAGTCCGGCGGAGTTGAAGGAGCTGAAGGTCCAGCTTCAGGAGTTGCTAGACAAGGGCTTCATTCGCCCTAGTGTTTCGCCTTGGGGAGCGCCAGTGCTATTTGTGAAGAAGAAGGATGGGACCTTCAGATTGTGCATCGATATAGAGAGCTGAACAAGGTGACCATCAAGAACCGATCCCCTTCCGCGCATAGATGATCTGTTTGACCAGTTGGCGGGCGCCACAGTGTTCTCGAAGATAGATCTTCGTTCAGGCTACCATCAGTTGAGGATTAAGGCCGAGGATGTGCCTAAGTCCGCCTTTAGGACTCGTTATGGTCATTACGAGTTCCTAGTTATGCCGTTTGGTTTGACTAATGCTCCCTCAGTCTTCATGGATATGATGAACCGGGTTTTCAAACCCTATCTGGATCAGTTTGTAGTGGTCTTCATAGATGACATCTTGGTGTATTCCAAGAGCAGAGGAGCATGAGGAGCATCTGAGGATTGTTTGCAGACGTTGAAGGATCGTGAGCTATATGCTAAGCTGAAGAAGTGTGACTTCTGGCTGGATCGTGTAGTATTCTTGGGACATGTGGTCTCGAAGGACGGTATCTCAGTAGACCTTGAGAAGATTGTGAGCAGTTATGGAGTGGGCGAGGCCCCAATGTTGCTGAGATCCGTAGTTTCCTTGGGTTAGCTGGGTATTACAGGAAGTTTGTCGAGGGGTTCTCTAAGATTGTATCCCCTGACCCGTCTGTTGAGGAAGGAGATTAAGTTCGAGTGGAGTGAGGCTTGCGAGCAGAGCTTCCAGGAGATTAGAAGAGGCTACGACCGCACGATTCTGACCTTGCCATCTGGGACCGAGGGATTCGAGGTCTTCTGTGATGCGTCCCATAAGGGACTAGGATGTGTTTTGATGCAGCAGGTAGTAGTGGCTTATGGCTCTCGGCAGCTTAAGCCTTATGAGAAGAACTACCCTACCCACATCTGGAGTTGGCAGCTGTGGTTTTCGCGCTGAAGATTTGGAGACATTATCTGTATGGGGCGTCGTGTAAGGCTTACACGGACCACAAGAGTCTCAAGTATTTGTTCACTCAGAGGAGCTGAACTTGAGACAGCGGAGGTGGTTAGCTACTTCACGACTACGATTTAGAGATCCTTTACCACCCGGGTAGAGCGAATGTTGTTGCAGATGCTTGAGCCAGAGAGGTGCTCCGGGTGTAGCTTGTGCCTTGACAGAGTTCAGAGGTCCGCCTTAGAGCTTCACGTATGGGCGTCTGGGTAGTCAGACCAGCCAGTGCCAGTGTGATAGCAGCACTCCAGGTTCAGTCTTCGTTGGTCGACAGGATCAGAGTTGGGCAGGAGTCGGATTCAGCTTTGAGTCGGATCAGAGAGGGGCTGCCTTCAGAGCAGAACTCAGACTTCAGTGTCTCCAGTGATGGTTGTCTGCGTTCCAGAGGCCGAGTGTGTGTGCCCGACGATGCAGTTCTACGTAGGGAGATCCTTCAGGAGGCTCATGGAGTGCCATATTCAGTTCACCCAGGAGGGGTGAAGATGTATTGAGATCTCAGAGAGTCGTTCTGGTGGTCTGGGATGAAGCGAGACATCTCTGAGTTTGTTTCGAAGTGCCAGACCTGTCAGCAGGTGAAGGCTGAGCACCAGAGGCCAGCGGGTTTGCTTCAGCCCCTTCCCATTCCTAAGTGGAAGTGGGAGAGTGTGGGGATGGACTTTGTCATGGGTTTGCCCAAGACTCCCTCGGGTTGTGATGCTATTTGGGTGATTGTTGATCGTTTGACGAAGTCTGCCCATTTTCTGCCAGTGAAGAAGACCTTCAGTTTGGAGCGCCTAGCTCGTTTGTATCTGGATGAGATAGTGAGGCTGCATGGTGTGCCTACTACTATAGTTTCCGATCGTGACCCACACTTTGTCTCGAGATTTTGGCGCAGTTTGCATAAGGCCCTGGGTACGAGTTTGGCGTTCAGTTCAGCCTACCATCCTTAGTCAGATGGCCAGACAGAGAGGACTAATCAGGTTCTGGAGGACATGCTTCGCGCATGTGTCCTGGATTTTGGAGGTAGCTGGGAGCAGCATGTGACTCTGATTGAGTTTGCCTACAATAACAGCTTTCAGGCGAGCATTGGTATGACTCCGTTCGAAGCGTTGTACGGTAGGAGGTGCAGGTCCCCATCTGTTGGGATGACTTGAAAGAGAGGGTCTTGGTTGGACCTGAGCTGGTGCAGGGTGCAGTAGAGAAGATCAGGACGATTCGGGAGTGTCTGCTTGTTGCTCAGAGTAGGCAGAAGTGCTATGCAGATCAGAGGCGCAGGCCGCTTGAGTTTGATGTTGGTGATCTTGTCTATCTGCGAGTGTCGCCGGTCAGAGGCGTAGTCCGGTTTGGGAAGCGTGGGAAGCTTAGCCCAAGGTTCGTTGGACCTTTTGAGATTCTAGAGAGGATTGGCCCTGTGGCTTATCGTCTGGCTTTGCCCCCATCCTTGTCTGCTGTCCACAGTGTCTTCCATGTTTCGATGCTGAGGAAGTACCTGCATGATCCGTCTCACGTGATCGACTACAGCCAGCTTCAGTTGAGAGAGGACTGCAGTTTCGAGGCGGTGCCTACTCGCATTTTAGCCAGGGATGTCCGTCGGCTTCGTAGTAAGACCCTGCCTATGGTGAAGGTCCAGTGGTCTGATCAGTTAGAGAGTGAAGCGACTTGGGAACTCGAAGATGAGCTGCGTGCCAAGTTTCCCTCCCTGTTCGAGCAGTAAGGTGAGTTAATCTCGAGGACGAGATTCTTTTAAGGGGGAGGTGATGTTATAACCCGCATAGTTGCAACATTATATTATATCCGGTTTATGTAATGATCTAAGATGGATTACATTATGATTGTCAGTTGGGACTTCGGCGGTATTGTTTTGATAGATGAGGGCAAGGAAGTCATTGCTTAAAACAATTAAGGTAATTGTTTTCTTTAATTAATAAGGAAAGGGAGCCTTATTTGATTATTAATCTTCTATCGTTTTACATCACGATCAGTTTTCCTCCACTAGTTCCATCATGCGTTCAGAACATCGACTTCCATTCTTCTCTCTCTCTCTTTGTTCTCTCTCTTGCTGAGGGTCGTGAAGGCTGCTGCTACAATCGAATTGAAGGGTTTTACTGCTGCGTTTCTCTGATCGATTCAGGTTTGTATTCCAGAATTCGGGACTGCATTGGTGGTTTTCTTCTCTCTCTGTTTTCTGATTTTGAGCCGTTTTACATGATTAAATCAGAAGGCTTCGTTGCTGTTGAGTTGTGATTGTGCGGGTTGTGGAACTGCTGCAGATTGTGGAGTTTATTCACTTCCGAAATCAGGTTGGTGTTGCAGATTTTGGGACTTGGATAATCTAGGGTTCTTCATTGCAGTTTTCTGATTTTTGTGTCTTTGGTTTGGGAAATCAGCGTTGCTGTGCGTGTTTCTGCTGGTGGATTATTCGGGGCTGCTGTGGACTGCTCAGATCGTTGGTTCAGTGGCAGATAATTGAGGTAGGTGGTTACTCGATTCGGTTTGGAAGTTCAGCCATGGGGATTGCAACGGTTCTATTTTGGGTGTGAATTCTGTTTGTGTTGTCTGTTTGGTTGCGTTTTAGAATGGTTAAAACCCCATGGTTCTCTGTATTTCTCAGTGATTTGGTGTGTGTATCAATTTGGCAATTCGTGATGATGTTTTTGCATAAGTTTCTGCTCTACTCGTCTTCTGGAAAATGCAGTTTTCGCACTGTCCGAACTTCCGTCCGAGCTTTGAAGTTCGGACAGTGCGTTTTGCTCTATTGATTTTCAAAGTTCGGGCATGTCCGAACATAAGTCCGAACTTTGATGTTCGGACACGCCTTGGGTTCTTCTCTGATTTTAGTTCGACCTGTGTCCGAACTTCGACGTCCGGACAAAAGGTCGGACCTTCCGCGTAACTCTTTTCCGTAACCCGTCCGAACATCAGTCCGAACATTGATGTTCGGACATTCAGAATTCCTCTATCTGATCTCAATTTGACTTGTGTCCGAACATTGATGTCCGGACACAAGTTCGGACATTTGACAATCTTTGGTTTCCGAGTCTCGACTTGCGTCCGAACCTCGACGTCCGGACACAAGTTCGGACTCCCCTCTGTTTTCAGCGTAACTTCTTCGTTTGAACTCCGATTTGAGTGCCGTCTGCGGCGTTGGGTCCCTTATGACCTGTGCTACTGGTTTATGAGTGTTTTGGCATATTTAAATGCAATCTTGCTTCTGTTTAAGCAACCCTTCTGTTTTGGGACATTTCACATTGTTTCTGAGCCGTGAATGGCTGGGTCGAGCTATTCCGTGGTATACCATGTAGACGTCGTTCTGAGTGTGGGTCATTCCCTTTCTGTTCTGTGGGGTTGACGAACCCTTTGGCTCTTTCGAGTCATTTCTGCGTTGCCGAGAGACCTGGTATGGTCTATGGGTCTTCGACCCTTCTGAGTGTGTGCATTGTGTCTTGTCCCTTCCCTGCTTAAGAACTCTGACTGTTTCTGCACCGGGGACTCTTGTGTCCCATTCTGTTTCTGATTCTGAAAGCTTCTGACTGTTTGAGGAACGTGTATATTATGTTTATCTTCTCTTCTTCTGTTTCCAATTGTTTTGAGCGACCTTACTGATGACGGTCGCTGCTTACTGGGCATAGTTGTGTGCTCATTCCCCTACTTCTAACATTTTTGCAGATTGATCAGCGAGGATCATCTTAAGATTCTGGAGCTATAGAGTTCAGCTTTTCGTTTGTTCAGACTATTATTTTATGATGTTGTAGCCTTAGGGCCTTACACTATTTTGACTTCTGTTTCTGACTTGGATATGTATTCGGGATTTCGTATTACTTCCGCTGTATTTGAGTACCTTGGTTTATAATGTTTATGTAAACTCTGTTTTGGGCCTTTATTGAATTTGAGTGTTTTAGAGCCTTCGTTATTGGTAGTAATACGCGGCGTGTAATACCCTTAACTCTTAGGCCGGTTTTAGGGTGTTACACGACACATCGGTGAACTGTCTTTCACCGGTCTATAAATTCACTTCCCAGTCACCGCTTTCAACCATCGTTCTCTCTCACAATTCCTCATGTAACACCTCAAACTCCTAAAACCATGATTATCGCATAAACCTCCAAGTATATATATTAACAACGCAGTGATAAGCCGCAAACTTATCATATTTTATGTGCAAGATTTAGTATTATATTTATCTAAATAAGGTTTAATATATGTATTTATATTATATTTATGTATTAAAGTGTATTATTAGTTCAGTCTTATGTGTGTATGTGTTTTGTGTACAAGGAATGATTTTCTAGGCAAAAGTTCAAGTGATGCCGGACTCCATGTCGGATTAATCCTGCACGGCACAAGCATAGATCAGAAAAGAGGCTTTGCCGGATACGATGCCGGGTAGATCCCATCCGGCATAAGTGAAGAGTCGCCACGGTTGACCAAACGATGGTAGTTATTGACCATTGGTGATTAGGCTGGTGTCGGGTATCTCCTACCCGGCATATACACTATTTCACGCGGAATTAGCGGTTTTGACCATTAACAGTTGGGCACATTTTCCACATGTGCCGGCTACTGACGATCCGGCACGACACCCGATAAGAGGCATATTGAAGCTCTATAAATAGGCCAAGAGTCTACATCATTTGACACACTTCAACATCACATTATACTCCATTCACACACCAATTTCCGCCCACATTCCACTGTTGGTGTCCAAGGCATTTCTACGGATCCATCCATGAAGAAGAAGAGAAGATTTCCTTTTCTGGTTAAGGCTTTGATCAATCTCCTTCTCCCTTACGTATTTCTTCCTTTTTGGAGTGGATGATGAAGTAGAGATCCTTGTTAGGGTTTGGTTTGGGATGAGTTCTTCCTTGTAAACACTTTGATAATTCAATATATATATTTCCATGTTTTAGTAAATTCGGTAAAACGCCTTATTCCTTATTTCTTATTCTTTGATTCATTGACTCTTTGTTTAATTTGTTCAAATTGCTCTTGCAGTTGAATATGCCGGGTGCATTGCCGGGTAACCGGTGCCCGGCACATTCAACATTTCGTATTTTCTAATTCGTTTATTCTTTATTCTTTGAATCAATTGTTTTCATTTCTGTTAAGTTGAATGGGCCGGATAGGATGCCGGATATAATATATCTGGCACTATGGAGGAAGTCCAATGCCGGACAAGAACTACCCGGCATACTATTCGGTATATTTAATCACATTGCCGTTTTTCTTTATTTTCGTGAAAAGTTGGGGTTATATATAAGTTGGCTTTTAGTTGAATGCCAATGCTTTTATTTTCCCCCCTCTCTTATATTTCTTTTTCAATTATTTTTCACAACTTTGGACGTGCTGTGCATTTCGCCGGAGTTCTTACGCCCGGCATCTCGGAAGAAGTCCGATGCCGGACAGGATCCATCCGGCACACTGTCCGGCATGTTCAATATAATTTATTTTACATTTATCTTCGTAATATTTCAATACTATTATTTTTATATACTATACTACGTTAAATTAATATTTTGTGCTGCTCCTCTTAAGGTTATAAAAGGTGAATGCTACTCCGGTCAACAAGTCTTCCTGAAGATTTTACAAATTTTGACCCAAAGATCGAGAGAACCCTGCTTCGTACTTTAAGGCAACAACGAACCCTACAAGAAGCAGTTCCTACACAAATGGCAGCACCAACCATCCGAAATATAAACTGGCCTTCCAACCAAGGCCAAAATCCAGCAATCGACCTTCCCCACCTTGCACAAAACGAATACGATGAATGGCAAAAACTTAAGCCATATCATCAAATCCGATGCATCAAGGAATTGGGTATGTTCGACGGTACAAACCCGGACGATGCCTTGCTCCACGTCACCAAATTTTTGCAACACACAAATAGCCTAACCTCCACAAACAATGTCCTTCAATACGCTAGACTTTCCCTCTTTCCCCACAGTCTTACGGGGAACGCCAGCAAATGGTACCACAGTCTGACCCCCAGTACCATCACCATATGGGAGGACATGGCACCCAAGTTTTATGACAAATTCATGCCTCCAAGTCGCACCCTGGAGATGATCGCCGAGATATACAACTTCAGACAGCCCAGCTCGGAGAACATCTGTGAGACTTGGGACGGATTCAAAGGGTTGCTGTGCACGTGTCAACACCACGGCCTCACCAAGGAACAACTATCTCAATTGTTTAACAAAGGATTGGTCAAACAATGCAAGACTATGATCTTATCCTACCTTGGTGCAGACATATTAAAGAAGCCTGGAGATCAATTCCTTAGTGGGGTTGAGTCTCTTTGTGAAGAGATTAGGGATTGGGCCACAGGTGGAACAAGGGGTGGTACCGCTGGTTTATATCAAGTGGGCGAGGACGACGGTAAATTTGACAAACTAATGCAAAGTCATAAGCAGTTGTTGGAGAGCAATGCTCAAACGTCCACAAAGGTTAGTGCTCTACAGAAGGTGGTGGAGCAAACAGCGATGAATCAACTTCCTCAACAGGCCAACGTGGTTAGTGGACGACCACACGCTCCGAGCCCTGATATGTCACACTTTCAGAATGTTGAAGAAGTCAATTATGTGAGTAACCAAAGGTATCGGCAGCCATGGCAAATGGGGAACCAACCCCCTCACAACTTCCAGAGTCAAGCCGGCTACCAGGGAGGTCAGAGGCAATGCCAACCATCCCACCCTGCATCATCATCAGAGGCTGAAATGGCTGAAATTCGTGACATGATGTCAGCCCTGATGAACAAAACCCAGGACGCTCACAACGAGATCTCGACCATTCACAAGGAGCACAAATGGTTGCAGTTGCAATTACAGCAACTTTTGACGCAACCACGACAACAAGGTCAGCTTCCTTCCCAAACACAGACCAATCTAAGGGAGCATGCGAATTCGGTCACTATCCTGCCCAGGATCTCGGATGATTCCAAATAGCCTAAAAGGCTAAGTGTAGGGCGGTTCCTCCTAACGCATTCCAATTGCACAAACAGAGGAGCCTCTTTTTTCCCTTTAATCTTTCTCTTTTATTGTTTTATTTTGTTTTACTTGTTTATTGATTTTTGGTCAGTTATTCTTCTACTTTAGTTTCTTACTAAAAAAATGTTTTTGCGCATTTTCCTTCGTCTTTTGAACACTGACAGTGTTCCTGCCAAGTGTAGGGCAGGGATCGCCCCTAAAAAAAAGTTTTTATTTATAATATGCATAAGTTGTGAGTTTATTCAATGTTTTACTAAACTTTTTGCATATTTTTGATTGAGATAAGATTAGGAATGACTAAATGCTTATTCTCTCAAGAGGTAAGCTTTCTAATGACTTGTAGATTCCTGTTTTTAACTTCTTGATTCTTTTTATTTAACATAAGTACATGATCTTTCTCCTGATTCATTCCTTTATGTACTTCTGGGTATTTGTTTCTTTTCTTTTCAAATTGTGAAAAAGCTTTTGGGTGAAAATCTTAAAAAGGGTTTTTGTAAATAAAAAAGAAGAAGAAGAAGAAAAAAACAACAAGAAAAAAAAAGAAAAAATATATATCTTCTTCCAAATGAAAAACATCATATTCCATGAGGTTGAAAAAGTGCCTCAGAATAAAATCAAGAAACGAGAGTTTTCCTTTTGTTTTTCTCCTAAATTCCCCGTTCTTCAATGCAAAAAAAGCATGGTTGATTCAGAAACCCTTGCAAAATAAGGCTGAACATAAAAACTAGTGATAAGAGTCTTGGCCACATTCAGAAACTCTTGAAAAATTGAGCTGAATGATGGAAACCGGAAAAAGGAGAGTTTACAAATCCCTTATGCAAAATAGCCCATAAGTTCTTGATCGGTTTTGAAATTCTTTATATTATACCCCTTAGTATGTTTCTGATGGATAAGGATGATTAAGTGATACTTGTGAAATAGAGTCATATACTTGAGAAAATTTATCTAATTGTCATTCTAAAGTCTATCTGTTTTGTGCATAAGTAATTACTCCTTTCTAATCTAATTTTGTTCGAGGACTAGCAAAAGGTAAGTGTAGAGCCTTGATAAGCCGCAGACTTATCATATTTTATGTGCTAGATTTAGTATTATATTTATCTAAATAAGGTTTAATATATGTATTTATATTATATTTATGTATTAAAGTGTATTATTAGTTCAGTCTTATGTGTGTATGTGTTTTGTGTACAAGGAATGATTTTCTAGGCAAAAGTTCAAGTGATGCCGGACTCCATGCGGGTTAATCCTGCACGGCACGAGCATAGATCAGAAAGAGGCTTTACCAGATACGATGCCGGGTAGATACCATCCGGCATAAGTGAAGAGTCACCACGGTTGACCAAACGATGGCAGTTATTGACTGTTGGTGATAAGGCTGGTGCCGGATATGATGCCGGGTATCTCCTACCCGGCATATACACTGTTTCACGTGGAATTAGCGGTTTTGACCATTAACAGTTGGGCACATTTTCCACATGTGCCGGCTACTGATGATCCGGCACGACGCCCGGCAAGAGGCATATTTAAGCCCTATAAATAGGGCGAGAGTCTACATCATTTGACACACTTCAACATCACATTAAACTCCATTCACACACCAATTTCCGCCCACATTCCACTGTTGGTGTCCAAGGCATTTCTACGGATCCATCCACGAAGAAGAAGAGAAGATTTCCTTTTCGGGTTAAGGCTTTGATCAATATCCTTCTCCCTTATGTATTTCTTCCTTAATTGGAGTGGATGGTGAAGTAGAGATCCTTATTAGGGTTTGGTTAGGGATGAGTTCTTCCTTGTAAACACTTTGATCATTCAATATATATATATATATTTCCAAGTTTTACTAAGATTCAGATCTTTATATAAGGCGGAATAAGATCGCAACTTGTTCTCCTATCTTCTAAATTCTACTGGAGGTTCAAAAGACAAAGGTGTTTTTGGTTAAGGAATCTTAGTGGTCTGTCATCGTTGTTAGATGCAGAGGTGTAGATGACAACACCGAAAGAGTTGAATAACCTTATCCATTTTCATTATTTCAGTCGAATATTGACGAGAGATTGTTGGGTTCGAATTTGGATAGTGAGTCCTTGTTTTCGGGGTTCGAAACTGGGATAGAAATTCACATTTTGTTCTTGCCGGGTCTAATGTCGGGTTGGTTCTGTCCGGCATATTCAACATCTTTGATTATGCCGTGCATAAAATATCCGGCAGGATATCCGGCACGTTCATTTGTTCGGGTGATTTCAGAAACTTGTTATGTATTAAATGTTCATAGTGGCACGTAGGGTTGATATAGTCTCGAATCATACATTTAGATAGATTTTATTTAGTTTCCTTAGTTAGAATCCATATTTACTTTTTCCCCCCTTGTTATAGAATAGGTAATTACCGGGATTAAGACTAGTTTTCTATAAGTCCCTTGGGTTCGATACTCTCGGTCATAATATATTTACACTATACTCCGACCGGGTTTTTTTGCTACCCGTAGTAGAGTTGTAGGATTAGTTTATTATTTTATTGTTTTTGTATATAGTTTTCCCTACAATTTTCCTTTTAGCAAATTGGCGCCGTTGCCGGGGACCTGGAATTAGTCCAATTCCTATATTCGGTAAAACGCCCTATTCCTTATTTCTTATTCTTTGATTCATTTACTCTTTGTTTAATTTGTTCAAATTGTTCTTGCGGTTGAATATGCCGGGTGCATTGCCGGGTAATCGGTGCCCGGCACATTCAACATTTCGTATTTTCTAATTCGTTTATTCTTTATTCTTTGAATCAATTGTTTTCATTTCTGTTAAGTTGAATGGGTAGGATAGGATGCCGGATACAATATATCCGGCACTATGGAGGAAGTCCAATGCCGGACAAGAACTACCCGGCATACTATCCGGTATATTTAATCACATTGCCGTTTTTCTTTATTTTCGTGAAAAGTTGGGGTTATATATAAGTTGGCTTTTAGTTGAATGCCACTGCTTTTATTTTCCCCCCTCTCTTATATTTCTTTTTCAATTATCTTTCGCAACTTTGGACGTGTTGTGCATTTCGCCGGAGTTCTTACGCCCGGCATCTCGGAAGAAGTCTGACGCCGGACAGGATCCATCTGGCACGCTGTCCGGCATGTTCAATATAATTTATTTTTCATTTATCTTCATAATATTTCAATACTATTACTTTTATATACTATACTACGTTAAATTAATATTTTGTTTTGCTCCTCTTAAGGTTATAAAAGGTGAATGCTACTCCGGTCAACAAGTCTTCCTGAAGATTTTACAAATTTTGACCCAGAGATTTAGAGAACCCTACTTCGTACTTTAAGGCAACAACGAACCCTACAAGAAGCAGTTCCTACACAAATGGCAGCACCAACCATCTGAAATATAAACTGGCCATCCAACCAAGGCCAAAAACCATCAATCGACCTTCCCCACCTTGCACAAAACGAATACAATGAATGGCAAAAACTTAAGCCATATCATCAAATCCGATGCATCAAGGAATTGGGTATGTTCGACGGTACAAACCCGGACGATGCCTTGCTCCACGTAACCAAGTTTTTGAAACACACAAATAGCCTAACCTCCACAAACAATGTCCTCCAATACGCCAGACTTTCCCTCTTTCCCCACAGTCTTACGGGGAATGCCAGCAAATGGTACCACAGTCTGACCCCCAGTACCATCACCACATGGGAGGACATGGCAACCAAGTTTTATGACAAATTCATGCCTCCAAGTCGCACCTTGAAGAGGATCGCTGAGATATACAACTTCAGACAGCCCAGCTCGGAGAACATCTGTGAGACTTGGGACAGATTCAAAGGGTTGTTGCGCACGTGTCCACACCACGGCCTCACCAAGGAACAACTATCTCAGTTGTATTACAAAGGATTGGTCAATCAATGCAAGACTATGATCTTATCCTCCCTTGGTGCAGACATATTAAAGAAGCCTGGATATCAATTCCTTAGTGGGGTTGAGTCTCTTTGCGAAGAGATTAGGTATTGGGCCACAGGTGGAACCAGGGGTGGTACCGCTGGTTTATATCAAGTGGGCGAGGACAATAGTAAATTTGACAAACTAATGCAAAGTCATAAGCAGTTGTTGGAGAGCAATGCTCAAACGTCCACAAAGGTTAGCGCTCTACAGAAGGTGGTGGAGCAAATAGCGATGAATCAACTTCCTCAACAGGCCAACATGGTTAGTGCACGACCACACGCTCCGAGCCCTGATATGTCAGACTTTTAGAATGTTGAAGAAGTCAATTATGTGAGTTACCAAGGGTATCGGCTGCCATGGCAAATGGGGAACCAACCCCCGCACAACTTCTAGAGTCAAGCCGGCTACTAGGGAGGTCAGAGGCAATACCGACCATCCCATCCTGCATCATCATCAGAGGCTGAAATGGCTGAAATTCGTGACATGATGTCAGCCCTGATGAACAAAACCCAAGATGCTCATAACGAGATCTCGACCATTCACAAGGAGCACAAATCGTTGCAGTTGCAATTACAGCAACTTTTGACGCAACCACGACAACAAGGTCAGCTTCCTTCCCAAACACAGACCAATCCAAGGGAGCATGCGAATTCGGTCACTATCCTGCCCAGGATCTTGGATGATTCCAAATAGCCTAAAAGGCTAAGTGTAGGGCGGTTCCTCCTAACGCATTCCAATTTCACAAACAGAGGAGCCTCTTTTTTCCCTTTAATCTTTCTCTTTTATTGTTTTATTTTGTTTTACTTGTTTATTGATTTTTGGTCAGTTATTCTTCTACTTTAGTTTCTTACTAAAAAAAATGTTTTTTCACTTTTTCCTTTGTCTTTTGAACACTGGGGACAGTGTTCCTGCCAAGTGTAGGGCAGGGATTGCCATTAAAAAAATAATAAGTTTTTATTTTATATGCATAGTTGTGAGTTTATTCAATGTTTTACTAACTTTTTGCATATTTTGATTGAGTTAAGATTGGGAATGAACTAAATGCTTATTCTCTCAAGAGGTAAGCTTTTTAATGACTTGTAGATTCCTATTTTAACTTCTTGATTATTTTTTTAACATAAGTACATGATCTTTCTCCTGATTCGTTCCTTTATGTACTTCTGGGTATTTGTTTCTTTTCTATTCAATTGTGAAAAAGCTTTTGGGTGAAAATCTTAAAAAGGTTTTTTGTGAAAAAAATAAGAAGAAAAAAAAAAACACAGAAAAAAAAGAAAAAAATATATCTTCTTTCCAAATGAAAAGCATCATATTCCTTGAGGTTGAAAAAGTGCCTTAGAATAAAAGCAAGAAACGAGAGTTTTCCTTTTGTTTTTCTCCTAAATTCCCCGTTCTTCAATGCAAAAATAGCATGGTTGATTCAGAAACCCTTGCAAAATAAGGCTGAACATAAAAACCAGTGATGAGTGTCTTGGCCACATTCAGAAAACTCTTGAAAAATAGAGCTGAATGATGGAAACCGGAAAAAGGAGAGTTTACAAATCCCTTATGCAAAATAGCCCAAAAGTTATTGATCGGTTTTGAAATTCTTTATTTTATACCCATTAGTATGTTTCTGATGGATAAGGATGATTAAGTGATACTTGTGAAATAGAGTCATAGACTTGAGAATATTTACTAATTGTCATTCTAAAGTCTATTGTTTTGTGCATAGTAATTACTCCTTTCTAATCTAATTTTGTTCGAGGACTAGCAAAAGGTAAGTGTAGCCTTGATAAGCCGCAGACTTATCATATCTTATGTGCTAGATTTAGTATTATATTATCTAAATAAGGTTAATATGTATTTATATATATTTATGTATTAAAGTGTATTTAGTTTAGTCTTATGTGTGTATGTGTTTGTGTACAAGGAATGATTTTAGGAAAAAGTTCAAGTGATGCCGGACTCCATGCCGGGTTAATCCTGCACGGCACGAGCATATCAGAAGAAAAGAGGCTTTACCAGATACGATGTCGGAAGATCCCATCCGGCAATAAGTGAAGAGTCACCACGGTTGACCAAACAATGGGTATTGAGCCGTTGGTGATTAGGCTGGTGCCGGGTATGATGCTGGGTATCTCCTACCCGGCATATACACTGTTTCGCGTGGAATAGCGGTTTTGACCGTTAACAGTTGGGCACATTTCCTAATGTGCCGGTTATTGACGATCCACGATACCCGGCAAGAGGCATATGAAGCCCCACAAATAGGCCGGAGTCTACATCATTTGGACACACTTCAACATCACATCATACTCCATTCACACACCAATTTTCGCCAACATTCCACTATGGTGTCAAGGCATTTACGGATCCATCCACGAAGAAGATGAGAAGATTCCTTTTCGGGTTAAGGCTTTGCAATCTCCTTCTCCCTTATGTATTCTCTTAATGGAGTGGATGGTGAAGTAGAGATCCTTGTTAGGGTTTGGTTAGGGATGAGTTCTCCTTGTAAACACTTTGATCATCATATATATATATATATATATTTCCAAGTTTACTAAGATTCAGATCTTTATATTAGGCGGAATAAGATCGCACTTGTTCTCCTATTTTCTAAATTCTACTGGAGGTTCAAAAGACAAAGGTATTTTTGGTTAAGGAATCTTGTTGGTCTGTCACCGTTGTTAGATGCAGAGGTGTAGATGACAACACCGAAAGAGTTGAATAACCTTATCCATTTTCATTATTTCATCGAATACTGACGAGAGATTGTTGGGTTCAAATTGGATAGTGAGTCCTTGTTTTCGGGGTTCGAAACTGGGATAGAAATTCACATTTGTTCTTGCCGGGTCTAATGTCGGGTTGGTTCTGTCCGGCATATTCAACATCTTTGATTATGCCATGCATAAAATATCCGGCAGGATATCCGGCACGTTCATTAGTATGGGTGATTTCAGAAACTTGTTATGTATTAAATGTTCATAGTGGCACGTAGGGTTGATCTAGTCTCGAATCATACATTTAGATAGATTTTATTTAGTTCCATAGTTAGAATCCATTTTTACTTTTTCCCCCCTTGTTATAGAATAGGTAATTACCGGGATTAGGACTAGTTTCTATAAGTCCCTTGGGTTCGATACTCTCGGTCGAATATATTTACACTATACTCCGACCGGGTTATTTGCTACTTGTAGTAGAGTTGTAGGATTAGTTTATTATTTTATTGTTTTTGTATATAGTTTTCCCTACAATTTTCCTTTTAGCAAATTGGCGCGTTGCCGGGGACTTGGAATTAGTCCAAGTCCTAAATTCGGTAAAACGCCCTATTCCTTATTTCTTATTCTTTGATTCATTGACTCTTTGTTTAATTTGTTCAAATTGTTCTTGCGGTTGTCCTTCCCATACACAGACCAATCCAAGGGAGCATGCGAATTCGGTCACTATCCTGCCCAGGATCTCGGATGATTCCAAATAGCCTAAAAGGCTAAGTGTAGGACGGTTCCTCCTAACGCATTCCAATTGCACAAACAGAGGAGCCTCTTTTTTCCCTTTAATCTTTCTCTTTTATTGTTTTATTTTGTTTTACTTGTTTATTGATTTTTGGTCAGTTATTCTTCTACTTTAGTTTCTTACTAAAAAAAATGTTTTTGCACTTTTTCCTTCGTCTTTTGAACACTAGGGACAGTGTTCCTGCCAAGTGTAGGGCAGGGATCGCCATTAAAAAAATAATAAGTTTTTATTTATAATATGCATAAGTTGTGAGTTTATTCAATGTTTTACTAAACTTTTTGCATATTTTTGATTGAGTTAAGATTAGGAATGACTAAATGCTTATTCTCTCAAGAGGTAAGCTTTCTAATGACTTGTAGATTCCTGTTTTTAACTTCTTGATTCTTTTTATTTAACATAAGTACATGATATTTCTCCTGATTCGTTCCTTTATGTACTTCTGGGTATTTGTTTCTTTTCTTTTCAAATTGTGAAAAAGCTTTTGGGTGAAAATCTTAAAAAGGTTTTTTGTGAAAAAATAAAGAAGAAGAAAAAAAACAAGAAAAAAAAGAAAAAAAATATATCTTCTTCCAAATGAAAAGCATCATATTCCTTGAGGTTGAAAAAGTGCCTCAGAATAAAAGCAAGAAACGAGAGTTTTCCTTTTGTTTTTCTCCTAAATTCCCCGTTCTTCAATGCAAAAATAGCATGGTTGATTCAGAAACCCTTGCAAAATAGGGCTGAACATAAAAACCAGTGATGAGAGTCTTGGCCACATTCAGAAACTCTTGAAAAATAGAGCTGAATGATGGAAACCGGAAAAAGGAGAGTTTACAAATCCCTTATGCAAAATAGCCCAAAAGTTAATGATCGGTTTTGAAATTCTTTATTTTATACCCATTAGTATGTTTCTGATGGATAAGGATGATTAAGTGATACTTGTTAAATAGAGTCATAGACTTGGGAATATTTATCTAATTGTCATTCTAAAGTCTATCTGTTTTGTGCATAAGTAATTACTCCTTTCTAATCTAATTTTGTTCGAGGACTAGCAAAAGGTAAGTGTGAGGCCTTGATAAGCCGCAGACTTATCATATCTTATGTGCTAGATTTAGTATTATATTTATCTAAATAAGGTTTAATATATGTATTTATATTATATTTATGTATTAAAGTGTATTATTAGTTTAGTCTTATGTGTGTATGTGTTTTGTGTACAAGGAATGATTTTCTAGGCAAAAGTTCAAGTGATGCCGGACTCCATGCCGGGTTAATCCTGCACGGCACGAGCATAGATCAGAAAAGAGGCTTTACCATATACGATGCCGGGAAGATCCCATCCGGCATAAGTGAAGAGTCACCACGGTTGACCAAACAATGGCAGTTATTGACCGTTGGTGATTAGGCTGGTGCCGGGTATGATGCTGGGTATCTCCTACCCGGCATATACACTGTTTCGCGTGGAATTAGCGGTTTTGACCGTTAACAGTTGGGCACATTTTCCTCATGTGCCGGTTATTGACGATCCGGCACGACGCCCGGCAAGAGGCATATTGAAGCCCCACAAATAGGCCGAGAGTCTACATCATTTGACACACTTCAACATCACATTATACTCCATTCACACACCAATTTTCGCCAACATTCCACTATTGGTGTCCAAGGCATTTCTACGGATCCATCCACGAAGAAGATGAGAAGATTTCCTTTTCGGGTTAAGGCTTTGATCAATCTCCTTCTCCCTTATGTATTTCTTCCTTAATTGGAGTGGATGGTGAAGTAGAGATCCTTGTTAGGGTTTGGTTAGGGATGAGTTCTTCCTTGTAAACACTTTGATCATTCAATATATATATATATATATATTCCAAGTTTTACTAAGATTCAGATCTTTATATAAGGCGGAATAAGATCGCAACTTGTTCTCCTATTTTCTAATTCTACTGGAGGTTCAAAAGACAAAGGTATTTTTGGTTAAGGAATCTTGTTGGTCTGTCACCGTTGTTAGATGCAGAGGTGTAGATGACAACACCGAAAGAGTTGAATAACCTTATCCATTTTCATTATTTCAGTCGAATACTGACGAGAGATTGTTGGGTTCAAATTTGGATAGTGAGTCCTTGTTTTCGGGGTTCGAAACTGGGATAGAAATTCACATTTTGTTCTTGCCGGGTCTAATGCCGGGTTGGCTCTGTACGGCATATTCAACATCTTTGATTATGTCGTGCATAAAATATCCGGCAGGATATCCGGCACGTTCATTTGTATGGGTGATTTCAGAAACTTGTTATGTATTAAATGTTCATAGTGGCACGTAGGGTTGATCTAGTCTCGAATCATACATTTAGAAAGATTTTATTTAGTTTCCTTAGTTAGAATCCATTTTTACTTTTCCCCCCTTGTTATAGAATAGGTAATTACCGAGATTAGGACTAGTTTTTTATAAGTCCCTTGGGTTCGATACTCTCGGTCGTAATATATTTACACGATACTCCGACCGGGTTTTTTTGCTACCCGTAGTAGAGTTGTAGGATTAGTTTATTATTATATTGTTTTTGTATATAGTTTTCCCTACAATTTACCATTTAGCAAATTGGCGCCGTTGCCGGGGACTTGGAATTAGTCCAAGTCCTAAATTAGGTAAAACGCCCTATTCCTTATTTCTTATTCTTTGATTCATTAACTCTTTGTTTAATTTGTTCAAATTGTTCTTGCGGTTGAATATGTCGGGTGCATTGCCGGGTAACCGGTGCCCGACACATTCAACATTTCGTCTTTTCTAATTCGTTTATTCTTTGAATCAATTGTTTTCTTTTCTTTTAAGTTGAATGGGCCGGATAGGATGTCGGATACAATATATCCGGCGCTATGGAGGAAGTCCAATGCCGGACAAGAACTACCCAGCATACTATCCGGTATATTTAATCACATTGCCGTTTTTCTTTATTTTCGTGAAAAGTTGGGGTTATATATAAGTTGGCTTTTAGTTGAATGCCAATGCTTTTATTTTCCCCCTCTCTTATATTTCTTTTTCAATTATTTTTCGCAACTTTGGACGTGCTGTGCATTTCGCCGGAGTTCTTACGCCCGGCATCTCGGAAGAAGTCCGACGCCGGACAGGATCCATCCGGCACGCTGTCCGGCATGTTCAATATAATTTATTTTTCATTTATCTTCGTAATATTTCAATACTATTATTTTTATATACTATACTAGGTTAAATTAATATTTTGTTTTGCTCCTCTTAAGGTTATAAAAGGTGAATGCTACTCCGGTCAACAATTCTTCCTGAAGATTTAACAAATTTTGACCCAGAGATTGAGAGAACCCTGCTTCGTACTTTAAGGCAACAACGAACCCTACAAGAAGCAGTTCCTACACAAATGGCAGCTCCAACCATCCGAAATATAAGCTGGCCTTCCAACCAAGGCCAAAAACCAGCAATCGACCTTCCCCACCTTGCACAAAACGAATATGATGAATGACAAAAACTTAAGCCACATCATGAAATCCGATGCATCAAGGAATTGGGTATGTTCGACGGTACAAACCCGGACGATGCCTTGCTCCACGTAACCAAATTTTTGCAACACACAAATAGCCTAACCTCCTCAAACAATGTCCTCCAATACACCAGACTTTCCCTCTTTCCCCACAGTCTTACTGGGAACGCCAGCAAATGGAACCACAGTCTGACCCCCAGTACCATCACCACATGGGAGGACATGACAACCAAGTTTTATGACAAATTCATGCCTCCAAGTCGCACCCTGGAGATGATCGCCGAGATATACAACTTCAGACAGCCCAGCTCGGAGAACATCTGTGAGACTTGGGACAGATTCAAAGGGTTGCTACGCACGTGTCCACACCACGGACTCACCAAGGAACAACTATCTCAGTTGTTTTACAAAGGATTGGTCAATCAATGCAAGACTATGATCTTATCCTCCCTTGGTGCAGACATATTAAAGAAGCCTGGAGATCAATTCCTTAGTGGGGTTGAGTCTCTTTGCAAAGAGATTAGGGATTGGGCCACAGGTTGAACCAGGGGTGGTACCGCTGGTTTATATCAAGTGGGCGAGGACGACGGTAAATTTTACAAACTAATGCAAATTCATAAGTAGTTGTTGGAGAGCAATTCTCAAACGTCCACGAAGGTTAGCGCTCTATAGAAGGTGGTGGAGAAAGTAGCGATGAATCAACTTCCTCAACAGGCCAACGTGGTTAGGGCACGACCACACGCTCCGAGCCCTGATATGTTAGACTTTCAGAATGTTTAAGAAGTCAATTATGTGAGTAACCAAGGGTATCGACAGCCATGGCAAATGGGGAACCAACCCCTCACAACTTCTAGAGTCAAGCCGGCTACCAGGGAGGTCAGAGGCAATACCGACCATCCCACCCTGCATCATCATCAGAGGCTGAAATGGCTGAAATTCGTGACATGATGTCAGCCCCGATGAACAATACCCATGACGCTCACAACGAGATCTCGACCATTCACAAGGAGCACAAATCATTGCAGTTGCAATTACAACAACTTTTGAAGCAACCACGACAACAAGGTCAGCTTCCTTCCCAAACACAGACCAATCGAAGGGAGCATGCGAATTCGGTCACTATCCTGCCCAGGATCTCGGATGATTCCAAATAGCCAAAAAGGCTAAGTGTAGGGCGGTTCCTCCTAACGCATTCCAATTTCACAAACAGAGGAGCCTCTTTTTTCCCTTTAATCTTTCTATTTTATTGTTTTATTTTGTTTTACTTATTTATTGATTTTTGGTCAGTTATTCTTCTGCTTTAGTTTCTTACTAAAAAAAAGTGTTTTTGCACTTTTTCCTTCGTCTTTTGAACACTAGGGACAGTGTTCCTGCCAAGTGTAGGGCAGGGATCGCCCTTAAAAAAATAATAAGTTTTTATTTATAATATGCATAAGTTGTGAGTTTATTCAATGTTTTACTAAACTTTATGCATATTTTTGATTGAGATAAGATTAGGAATGACTAAATGCTTATTCTCTCAAGAGGTAAGCTTTCAAATGACTTCTAGATTCCTATTTTTAACTTCTTGATTCTTTTTATTTAACATAAGTACATGATATTTCTCCTGATTCGTTCCTTTATGTACTTCTGGGTATTTGTTTCTTTTCTTTACAAATTGTGAAAAATCTTTTGGGTGAAAATCTTAAAAAGGGTTTTTGTGAAAAAATAAAGAAGAAGAAGAAAAAAACAACAAGAAAAAAAAAAGAAAAAAAATATATCTTCTTCCAAAGGAAAAGCATCATATTCCTTGAGGTTGAAAAAGTGCCTCAGAATAAAAGCAAGAAACGAGAGTTTTCCTTTTGTTTTTCTCCTAAATTCCTCATTCTTCAATGCAAAAAAAACATGGTTGATTCAGAAACCCTTGCAAAATAGGGCTGAACATAAAAACCAGTGATGAGAGTCTTGGCCACATTCAGAAACTCTTGAAAAATAGAGCTGAATGATGGAAACTGGAAAAAGGACAGTTTACAAATCCCTTATGCAAAATAGCCCATAAGTTATTGATCGGTTTTGAAATTCTTTATTTTATACCCATTAGTATGTTTCTAATGGATAAGGATGATTAAGTGATACTTGTGAAATAGAGTCATAGACTTGAGAATATTTATCTAATTGTCATTCTAAAGTCTATCTGTTTTGTGCATAAGTAATTACTCCTTTCTAATCTAATTTTGTTCGAGGACTAGCAAAAGGTAAGTGTAGAGCCTTGATAAGCCACAGACTTATCATATTTTATGTGCTAGATTTAGTATTATATTTATCTAAATAAGGTTTAATATATGTATTTATATTATATTTATGTATTAAAGTGTATTATTAGTTCAGTCTTATGTGTGTATGTGTTTTGTGTACAAGGAATGATTTTCTAGGCAAAAGTTCAAGTGATGCCGGACTCCATGCCGGGTTAATCCTGCACGGCCCGAGCATAGATCAGAAAAGAGGCTTTACCAGATACGATGCCGGGTAGATCCCATCCGGTATAAGTGAAGAGTCACCACGGTTGACCAAATGATGACAGTTATTGACCGTTGGTGATTAGGCTGGTGTCGGGTATGATGCCGGGTATCTCCTACCCGGCATATACACTGTTTCGCGCGGAATTAGCGGTTTTGACCGTTAACAGTTGGGCACATTTTCCACATGTGCCGGCTACTGACGATCCGGCACGACGCCCGGCAAGAGGCATATTGAAGCCCTATAAATAGGTCGAGAGTCTACATCATTTGACACACTTCAACATCACATTATACTCCATTCACACACCAATTTCCGCCCACATTCCACTGTTGGTGTCCAAGGCATTTCTACGGATCCATCCATGAAGAAGAAGAGAAGATTTCCTTTTCGGGTTAAGGCTTTGATCATTCTCTTTCTCCCTTATGTATTTCTTCCTTATTTGGAGTGGATGGTGAAGTAGAGATCCTTGTTAGGGTTTGGTTAGGGATGAGTTCTTCCTTGTAAACACTTTTATCATTCAATATATATATATGTCCAAGTTTTACTAAGATTCAGATCTTTATATAAGGCGGAATAAGATCGCAACTTGTTCTCCTATTTTCTAAATTCTACTGGAGGTTCAAAAGACAAAGGTATTTTTGGTTAAGGAATCTTAGTGGTCTGTCACCGTTGTTAGATGTAGAGGTGTAGATGACAACACCAAAAAAGTTAAATAACCTTATCCATTTTCATTATTTCAGTCAAATACTGACGAGAGATTGTTGGGTTCGAATTTGGATAGTGAGTCCTTGTTTTCGGGGTTCGAAACTGGGATAGAAATTCACATTTTGTTCTTGCCGGGTTGGTTCTGTCCGACATATTCAACGTCTTTGAATATGCCGTGCATAAAATATCCGGCAGGATATCTGGCACGTTCATTTATTCGGGTGATTTCAGAAACTTGTTATGTATTAAATGTTCATAGTGGCACGTAGGGTTGATCTAGTCTCGAATCATACATTTAGATAGATTTTATTTAGTTTCCTTAGTTAGAATCCATATTTACTTTTCCCCCCTTGTTATAGAATAGGTAATTACCGGGATTAGGACTAGTTTTCTATAAGTCCCTTGGGTTCGATACGCTCGGTCGTAATATATTTACACTATACTCCGACCGGGTTTTTTTTGCTACCCGTAGTAGAGTTGTAGAATTAGTTTATTATTTTATTGTTTTTGTATATAGTTTTCCCTACAATTTTCCTTTTAGCAAATTGGCGCCGTTGTCGGGGACTTGGAATTAGTCCAAGTCCTAAATTCGGTAAAACGCCCTATTCCTTATTACTTATTCTTTGATTCATTGACTCTTTGTTTAATTTGTTCAAATTGTTCTTGCGGTTGAATGTGTCGGGTGCATTGCCGGGTAACCGGTGCCCGACACATTCAACATTTCGTATTTTCTAATTCGTTTATTCTTTATTCTTTGAATCAATTGTTTTCATTTCTGTTAAGTTGAATGGGCCGGATAGGATGCCGGACAATAAATCCGGCGCTATGGAGGAAGTCCAATGCCGGATAAGAACTACCCGGCATACTATCTGGTATATTTAATCACATTGCCGTTTTTCTTTATTTTCGTGAAAAGTTGGGGTTATATATAAGTTGGCTTTTAGTTGAATGCCAATGCTTTTATTTTCCCCCCTATCTTATATTTCTTTTTCAATTATTTTTCGCAACTTTGGACGTGCTGTGCATTTCGCCGGAGTTCTTACGCTCGGCATCTTGGAAGAAGTCCGACGTCGGACAGGATCCATCCGGCACGCTGTCCGGCATGTTCAATATAATTTATTTTTCATTTATCTTCGTAATATATCAATACTATTATTTTTATATGTAACACCCCTAATCCTAAACCTGTAATATCGTCGTATGTCGTAGCATAATAAATAATAATTCGCAGCGGAAAATAAAACTATCTACCTTGGTGTTACACGCCGTTACTCACCCTTGTGAGTAACAAGGCATCCTTACTCTTTCCAACATTACAACTCCTCGCGCTGTGATGAACAGATACTGAGCACTCGAATTATTATTGTAACACCCCTCTCCTTAAACACGTAATAATCTCTCTTAGCAATAAATAAAACATCTTACAGCGGAAGAATTAATAACAATAACAATACTCATTCGGGTGTCACCGGCCATTACTCGCCCATGCGAAAAACGAAGCCAAACTATATCCAACAACCAACATAAACAAACTGCTAACCGCTGTGATAACGAGAAAACTCCTATACATCATACTAAGTCCACAAACCATAAATGTAACACCCCTACTAATCCTGCTTCTAAAAATAATATAATCGCAGCGGTAAATAACAGATTATCGTTCTAATGGTGTCACAGTTATCACTCGCCCATATGGGTGATAACGAGTTACCTGATAATCAACATGCGAAACGTATTCCCGCAGTGACCACAAGAGATAGATAGTAGTACTTAAACAATTTAAAACAAATCTAACAACAACCAATTATTACAGACCGTGAGCATCTAAACCAACTACACCTCGGTTAAACAACCCGAGTCCAAACAACCTTAGTACCACACCGTACCAAGTCTATCCAACAACAAACTCAAAAGTCGCGTCCCGCGTCGACCCACCAGCTAGTCTCCTGCAATAAAGATGGTTTGTGGTATGGAATCAGCCCCTGCTGAGTATGTTATCACATGCCCCGTCATGCCCCCAAAGACCCCTCAATTATTTGGTCGAGAGCATGAGGTTCATTACATGCAATACCGTTTTAATATTTAAAACTGTAAAACAGTTAACAGCAATATCCACACAATAACACAACCATCATCATATATAATATAACCACAAGTATAACCAATGAACAACCAAGCGAAACAAGGAGAATAATAAACATGTATTAAGTCTCGTCCATGGTATAGAAACCAATATCGTTCGCCACTGTATAATTCTCAACTGTATTATTTGTTCAGTTATACCTAGTGACAATGTCTCATTAAAACGACATGTCTCTAGTTACCCATATATTATGGCGGGTCACCCACGGCAGTAGCCACTCCAACGGTAGAGTCTCCGACCAACGAGCCATTCTAGCTCACGGGAAATTTTCTTGATACTTGCGGACCCGTACGCGGACATCCTGGTATCATTTTTGTGATCACAGCGCGCACCAAGAGCCACATCCTCTTGGCTTTACTTTCCTTCATTTAATTTAATTAATTATTCCATCGCATCGCATTACCATTTTTTTTCTAACACAGCAGACTAAGATCATTAGTCCAATCCGGAGTCTGTAAACTCGGAATCCAGTGTTAGATACGAGAGCGGCGTATAGAAAGGCCAATGCTCCGTATAAAAGTCTTGGATAATATGTATAAGTTATTATCCTAGTGCTACAACGTTTTACTGACGTTCCTTATATTTCATATAAGATAGCACCATAGCCTCTAGTTCGTTTTATATATATATAGGTTCATATATACGAACCAATACTGTTAACTCAACAACAGTAAATAACAAGCAGCTATAAATATACAATTCATGCATATTAATTATCACATTCAGACAAACAATCTTATCACAGATCACACAGAAGTCTGAACTGAGGAAGCCCTCAGAGACAATCAGAGACACATAACAACATACCGTTCACCCTGATGTATTACGGTGGAGTATGAATCAGCGAGATCCTATGCTCCTTGTGTAGTCTCTAACAGTCTAAACAATACATAATGCTACTGATTAGCATACCGTATAACAACACAATTCTACGGTACCCCGTACCGTCACTAACACCTCCCGGTTACCCCCCGTTATTAGCTATCAACATTTGTCGGGTTTTAGGTTTAACTCGAGATTGGAAAAGTGTTATATTACATGCGTAGTTTGTCTTGTATATTAATATACTTATTGTTGAACTCGTTATCGCATGTGACTTAACTCACCCTTGTATGTCGTATAGTTTATTTCATTATTGCATGTGTGATCCTTTGTCATGCATTATGCATCTCACCTTAGTATTTATTTTCCTAAGGTTTGTCTCTTTTTTAAAAAAAAATTCAATGTGGTATAATTCATTTGTAAACAATACTTTGAATGTATAAATTCTTATTATCCCATGTATACTCCTAACATTAGAATTCCACATCTAATGTTTGTAATTCTTTTCCCTTTTATCATATGTCATTTTTCATTATGAAAACACATGGTCATTAAACCATATTATATTTTTCCACCATAACATATATTTATTTATGTGTATGTATTATGGAACTATTTCTTATATGGTAAGTCTTATAATATATATTCATTCTTTCTAATGAATACCTCTTATATTATAAATGTTATAATCCTTATAACATCAAAACCATATTATAAATTCCATTTAAAAATATTAATATTTCCGAACAGCACCTATGTTCTTAAATATTACAAAACCCACCACTTAGTTAATATAATGTTACATTATTGTTATATAACATATCTTATGACATTTAAGTCATTTAAAACAATTATAACCTATAGTTATATTTTGTTTATAAAATACCATATAGCCCCTTATATTTTCGGTTTCCATTAACACCACTAAAATTCTATAAATCACAATTCCATCCCAATTTATAATACATAGTTTTCTAATTCCCATAAACCATATATTATACATATATCTTTCTAAAACCTTATATATCATTTCAAAAATTACCAAACTATACCAAAAGGTTATAAATATTATTCCTAACCTTATACTCCTTTTAAATCTCGGTTTTCACCCCTTTGTTACCCATTTGTAACATGTTTAAAGTGTCTTATATTATACTTATATAACTCATATAAACTCCAAATTTAACCAAATAAATTTCTAAAAATTCCTAATAACCTAAGGTTTTTACTAAACTCCATTTAGTACCCCAAGTTTTCGGAAATTACATTATAGCCCCATCTCTTTTAAATCTTTTACAAATTAATACTTATCTTAATATAAGGTAGTATTTTAATTTCTTAAATTTTCCAAACTTGGTCAAAGTCTCCTATATAGTCAACTTTGACTTCTAATACCAAATGGGAACCAATTTTTCGGTAATCACTAATAATAACCTATACTTTTCTATTTTTACAATTTTGACCCAAAACTTTATAAAATGTTATAATTTTTATTAAATTCATTTAAAAACCCTAAATTGCTCTAAATTAAGCCCACGGCTTTCTAATTTCCTAGTAATTACGAATTGGCCCCAATTTTAATTATAAGCATAAATAAAACTAAATAAGCTTATAAACTTAAATTAAAATGGCCTAATGACATGGCCTTATTACAACCTTGAACTTGCAAAAAAAATTACACAATAAATGTCTCAAAATATAGCATATATTCTCGGCCTCACTTTGGTTTAATTATTTTTCCACATAATGTCATAATTTGACCATTATGTTAATTAAATCTCTTAAATGACTAGCTTAATTTATCTTAGCCATTTTTTTCCATTTTTAGGTCAATATGACCTATATATGTAATTTCACTCTCGGCCATATATATATATATGCTTAAAAATTATAAAAATCATAAGTTTAAGGTGTTTATACCTTGGTTATTCCTTGTATGCACTCGGCCTCTTGTAGGAAAATTCACCACATGATTTAGACATGTTTAATACACAAAAACAAGATATGGTTACACTCCAAGCTTGAGCTTAACCATAAGGAATAATTAATGTAAGATTTAAGGCAAAAATCACCTTAAAAATGCAAGGAAGTTCTAGGTGGTTTCGACCTGAACAAACACACCACAAGGTGTTAGATCCACCATATTGACATAGGAAATAGTTAGATCACAACAAGCTACCTTGTTATTAGGTTTTACCTTGGAAAAATGCCTTAAAAGAGGGTATTTCCTTTGGATCTTGGTCACCCTTGCTCCAAATGGCTAACCAACTGAATGAACATGTAAATATGAAGATTATGAGTGTATAAACTCATAAAAATTGAAGGAAGAAAACCGGATGTAGAGTGGAGAGGCTTAAGGTATGTTTTTACCTTAAAATGCAATTTTGAGCAACCTTGGTCCCTCTACTTGTCTCAACCGAGTTTAGCTCTTGTTCTAACCTTAGAACACTGAGAATAAGCCATAGGAATTGATGAGCCACGAAATCTAGGTGTAGGTAGTGAAGAGATGAAGAAAAAGGGCTAAAAATGACCTTAAAACACTTACCTTAAGAGCTTAGGAGCTAGATTTGCCTTCCATGCTCAAGAACCAGACTTGAGAGCTTCAAGGAAGGAGAGGAACTCGGCTGGGCAGAAGGGAATCGGACAAGAGCAAGAGAAGAGATGGGAAAGGCTTGAATAATTGAAAAAGTAAGTTTTACTATTGCAAATTGTATTAGGTAGCAATTTGTCCCATAATGATTGTAAGCTGTCTCCTCTCTTATTGCCAGCCGATTTCCATTGGTCAAATGGGTCATTATTTGACCATTGACCATACTTGGTCAATTTTGACTCATGCGGGCCCCACTTTAGGGTTTTATTAATATTTTAATATTAAATTTGTAAAAATCGTAAATTTCTGGAATTAAATTCCTAATATGATATAATATGATAAAATGATAAAATATCATATTTAAGGTAATTATAATCTTTAAGCCCATTAAAAATCAATTTAAAAGGCAATCTCACAAAAACGTGCTTTAAGGTGTTTTAGCGCACATTTTTGTGTCACAGGGTGTTCCTGAGCTTAGTTCTCCTTGAGAATGGTTTTATTGTGTTCCTTACTTCATTATAATACTTAGGAATCCACTTTGGATCCTATTTGAGGTCATACAACCTTTATGGTGTCTTAAAGCACATTTTTGGCTTTACCGATCTTAAGGCGTGTTTTGCCTTGTTGAGATCTTTTAGATTGTTCCCCAATAATATTTAGATGTTTAATAATCATCTTAGATCATTAATAGATCATTTAATTATATTTTAAAGGTTAGGGGTATTTCAGTCTACCCCCCTTAAAAAGGCTTCGTCCCGAAGTCCTTAATCCTCTACAGTTCACCTAAGGAATCAAGTTCCACTAAGTAACCAAACAGTCCATTGCTAGGGAGTAACTCCCACTAGGTTCAGACCTAGTCTATACATACAGCATATATTAAATAACCAAACTCATGGTATAAACTCATTCATATCACAGCACTAAACAAGGTGCACATCCAACTCATCAACCAAAAGTACTCAGCGGTACTATGTATATATTCAACCAGGTGCACTAAGGCACATACATAAAATGTATCATACATACAATCATCCAAACAACATGTATGACGCAGCATACCAACAAAAAACACCACAAAAACAAGACCTAATGCACAACATGTGCGCAAGCCAAGTGGTGTCTACCCCCCTTAAAAAGGGTTTGACCACGAACCCGTACAAGTATCACAGCTACTACTCGAAGAGTGCTGGGTACTTCGCTCTCATGGAGTCCTCTAACTCCCATGTAGCCTCCTCCACCTCATGGTTCGACCAGAGAACCTTGACCATGCTAACGGTCTTGTTCCTAGTCTGCCTCGTCTTCGTATCGAGAATGCGGAGTGGTACTTCCTCATATCGTAGAGCGGGGTCCAACTCTAAAGTCTCTGGCTGCAAAACGTGCGATGGATGGGGCACATACCTCTTCAACTGTGAAACGTGAAAGACGTCGTGCACCCTCCCGAGCTCTGCTGGTAAATCCAGTCTGTAGGCTAACGGGCCCACTCGCTCCCTAATCGCATAAGGTCCAACATACTTTGGGCTCAACTTGCCCTTCTGCCCAAACCGGAATATCCCCTTCATGGGTGACACTCTAAGGAATACCATATCGTCGGTAGTGAACTCAATGTCCCTCCTCTTGGTGTCTGCATATGATTTCTTCTGCCGGTCCTGAGCTGCCTTCATGTTCTTCCTAATCTGTAGGACATCCTCCTTAATCTGCTCTAGGTACTCAGGTCCTAGAAGCGTATTCTCGCTGGCCTCATCCCAGCATAAGGGAGTCCTACACGGTCTACCATAAAGTGCCTGAAATGGTGGCATCTGTATCGAGGAGTGGTAGCTGTTGTTGTAGGCGAACTCTATCAGATGTAGACGCTCTAACCAACTCCCCTGAAAATCTAAGGCACATGCTCTCAGCATGTCCTCCAGTGTCTGGATGGTCCTCTCACTCTGACCGTCGGTCTGTGGATGGAACGCCGTACTAAGCTTCAACTTCGTACCCAAGGCTTCCTGAACCTGTCCCCAGAATCTGGACAAAAATCGAGGGTCCCTATCAGAAACAATAGTCTTTGGCACACCATGGTGCGGATCACCTCCTTCTGGAACAAGTCCGCTAACTTCGGGACGTTCCAGGTATCCTTCATAGCAACAAACTTTGCCACCTTCGTCAGACGGTCCACAATGACCCAAATCGTGTTCAGTCCTCCCTTAGTCGGTGGGAGACCGACAACGAAATCCATCGAGATGTCCTCGAACTTCCAACAAGGAATAGGCATAGACTGCACTAAACCTCCGGGTCTCCTATGCTCAAACTTAACCTTCTGACAGGTCAAGCATCTAGCCACGTACTCAGCTACATCCTTCTTCATCCCGCTCCACCAGAAATGAACCTTCAAATCCTTATACATCTTCGACGAACCAGGGTGGACGGATAAGGACGAGCAATGAGCCTCCTGGAGTATCTTCTCCTTCAGATCAGGAGACGACTCCGGAATACATAATCGGCCATTCAGTCGTAACATGCCATCATTACACAGTTCGAAATCATACTTCTGTCTTTCAAAACAACCCTCTGACATTTTCTGTTTGATGCTCTCCAAATACTGATCACTCTCCTGAGCAGCTCGTATCTCATCAATCATACTGCTGCTCGCTACTAGTGTAAATAATGAATGAGCTCTGCGGCTCAGGGCGTCGGCAACTACATTTGCTTTGCCCTCTTTATACCTCAGGTCTATGTCGTAGTCCTTCAAGAACTCGACCCATCTTCTCTGTCGCATGTTCAGCTCCTTCTGAGAGAAGAGATGCTGTAGACTCTTGTGATCAGAGTAGATAGTGACTGTCACACCATAAAATAATGTCGCCAGATCTTCAAAGCGAAGACTACTGCGCCTAACTCAAGGTCGTGTGTGGGGTAATTCACCTCATGCTTCTTCAGCTGTCGGGATGCGTAAGCAACTACCTTCCCGTGCTGCATAAGCACACAGCCTAGACCGGTTCCAGAGGCATCACAATATACCTCGAACCCATCGGTGCCCTCAGGGATAGTAAGAACGGGCGCCGATGTCAGGAGATCCTTCAGCGTCTGAAAGGACTGCTCACACTCTGCAGACCATAAGAACTGGGATTCCTTCTTCATTAGATTTGTCATTGGTTTGGCTCCTTGGAGAAGTCCTTCACGAACCTTCGATAATACCCGGCCAAACCCAGAAAGCTACGGACGTCTGTGACTGTCTTCGGCCTTGGCCAACTCTTCACTGCCTCAATCTTAGCAGGATCTACAGATATGCCGCTAGCTGATATAATGTGTCCTAGAAATGACACGCTGTCCAACCAGAACTCACACTTAGAGAGTTTGGCATACAGCTGGTTCTCTCTCATAATATTCAACACCTGTCTCAAATGTAACTCATGATCTTCCTTGGTCTTTGAATAGATCAGAATATCGTCGATGAAGACTACAACTGAACTATCAAGATGCTCTCTAAAAAGACGGTTCATCAAGTCCATGAATATGGCTGGCGCATTCGTCAATCCGAATGGCATAACGGTGAACTCGTAGTGTCCATACCGTGTCCTGAAAGCTGTCTTCTCAATATCACCCTCTGCAATCCTAATCTGATGGTAGCCAGATCTGAGATCTATCTTCGAGAACACACTGGCCCCTCTCAGCTGATCAAATAAATCATCTATCCGTGGTAATGGGTACTTGTTCTTGACTGTAACCGCATTAAGCTCGCGGTAGTCGATGCAGAGTCGCATACTGCCGTCCTTTTTCTTGACGAACAGCACTGGAGCACCCCAAGGAGAAACACTAGGTCGAATGAATCCCTTGTCGAGGAGGTCCTCCAGCTGTAGCTTCAGCTCCCTCATCTCAGCCGGTGCCATACGGTAGGGTGCCTTAGCAATAGGGCCCGTACCTGGCAACAAGTCGACGGCGAACTCAACCTCGCGCACAGGCGGCATGCCTGGCAGCTCATCAGGAAATAAGTCGGGAAAATCTACCACGACTGGAATGTCTACGTCCGTCACGTCGCTCTGTCTCGTGTCCTGTACATAACAGAGGAAGGCTTGTCGGCCCTTCCTAACATCCTTCATCAGGGACAATGCTGACACGATCTTGACAGTCGGCTCTCTCCTCACACTGCGGTATGACACTGTCTGCCGCTCGGCCCCTTCAGTAGTAGTCGATGCTCTGCACAATGAAGGCGGCCCCTATGCTTCTGTAGCCAATCCATGCCCACTATGATGTCAAAACCCAAGTTCTTGAACTCAATCAGATCAATGGGAAGGTCTCAGTCATAATGCTGATCTCTAACCCTGTATACTGTCTGGTGCAACCTACTTTCTCCTTCGAAGGAAGGGTGACTGAAAAGTCTGAAAGCTGTTCGGGGGTGGCCCCCAGCTTCTTAGCAAATGCCGAGGAAATAAAAGAATGCGAAGCCCCTGAGTCGAACAATACGGAAGCACTAACACCATCAATAGGAAAGGTACCTGAGATCACCTCTCGTATTAGCATCGAGTCCCAATAAATCACTAATTTACTGTTGTTTGTAATTGTCATACCTGTGATGACATTACCAGACTCCTTGGCTTGCGCCATGTCTAGGATGCAGATGGTACCCTCCTTTCCATTTCTATGGCCTGAAGTTATGAATTATCGGTATCAACAAACTGAACACATATACTTGAAGGTATAAAACTCTTATTTCATTCATTCCAACTGTATTATACAAGGTTACACACTTAGCTACTGCTATTACATCAGTACTGTCTGAAAGTCAAATTTAAACGGCCGGTCGGATGTGGGTATCATTCACTAGGGTGGTGGTGCGGTATTGAGCTTAATGCTCTTAATACCATGATATACAAGTCTCGACTCTCCACCAAATACCAACACATCCCCAGACTTGAGGATGATCTTGCTTGCTAGATCCATCCTCTTCTGGTCTCCATAGATAAACTCAGCATCATCGCCGATGGAGAATGACACAACCGGTATTCCTCTGGTGATGGACTCGGTCGTCTCATCACGGTCCTGGTGCATTCCAAGCTTTCCTCCCTGCTCATAGTAGTTGATGATGCAAACGTCAGGTGTCATGTCGGGTAATGGATAAGTCTCACAGTCTTGAGCATATCCATTGCGTTTCTCACCAAGGTAAGGAAACTCTCAGGTATCCTAGGTATAGATACGTCACCTACCATCCTCACCTCTCGATAAACCCTAGCTTGTGGATCCCAATCTTTCCCTAAGCACATCATGTGCAGTTTCATTCTAGAACCACTATTAAATACAGGGGTATAAAAACCTCCTATGCCCTTACCCAAAGCTCTACACTCATTCACTATGGTGATTTGCTCATCTAGGGTTAGGAACTCTCTGAGAAGTATCATGCCCGGTCTGACTACATGACACAACTCACTAGGGTACTCCCGTCTTTCTTCCACGGGTCTAGGTGATCTCTGTCTTGTAAGTGTGGGATAGCAGATGTCGAAGTCTCCTAAGAGGTAAAGGTTTCCTAGGTAAGTTGTTCATCTAAAGCGGTAACTTAAACACACATTCATGCTAAGGTAAAGCGTTTAACACTTAGTCATGCTCTCATACAATGGTTAAGGTTTCAAATGCTAACCTTCACCGCGCTGGGTACTAGTGCCAGCGCCTGAAGCTCCCGCTGCATTCAGCATACGGTTGCCCGGCGGGTTCCTCTGGTTCTGGTTGGGGCTGCTGATGCTGCTGCCCCTCTGGGCTTGGGGCGCCGGCCCCCTCTGGCCACCTCGAGCTCCACCTCCTCCAGTAGGTGCGCTCTGAGTCCCCTTCTGCGGGCGGTACGCTCGGCTATCTGGATTAGCAAAGCACTCGAACGACCTGTGGCCCTTCTTTCCACAATGGTGGCAGTCCACCGCTTGCCCGGTGCAGTCGACACCCGGGTGGTCTTTACCACAGCGCTTGCAGTGAAAGTGGCGCTGGGGTGCAGAACCTATTATCATATCACACTCAGGTTAATACAAGGATGGTAATGGGTAGTGTAGTACTCAATTATTCACAAGGTTAGATCGCTTACCCTTAGGGGGTACAGATCTAAGAGGCTGCACATCGTAGGTAGGCCCGGTCAGCAACGGGACCTTGTCCTTCCCCTTTTGGCTGGCCTGCTCCTTCTTCTTCTCTCTCCAGGAGAACTTTTCTTCCTGTGATCGTCAAAGTGTCAGGAATAGCAGGTATAAAAGCAGGCAGTAAGTAAGTAATTTAAATGGATTAAATAACTTAAGGTGGTTCTTACTTCCAGCCCTTACTGCCTCCGCTTCCAGCCTCAGTCTCCGCCTCCTTCTCTGGGGCCTTACGCTTCTGCCCCTGGCCGTCCTCCCGGCTGTTCACCATCATCTCAGTCCGAGAAGCAGCGTCATAACACTCCTGTAATACATCAATGAGTTCCCCGAACTTGTAATAAATCAAACTGAGTTATAAGGTACAAACTGTCAATTAGTTTTACCTGAACCGTAGGGTACAAGGTAGCACCCATGGCGGCCTTAATAGCATATCTCAACCCGCCTCTAAATTTCTCCACTTCACAGCATCAGAATAAACAACTCCTGGGACAAAGTCCAAGAGCCCAATAAACAAGGAGTAGTACTGATCTACTGTCATACTACCCTGCCTCAGGGCCTCAAACTCCTCCCTCTTCCTCTGCTTCAAATGAGCAGGATAGTACTTCTCTCTCAACAATTCCACAAAACCAGTCCATCCAAAACCCTCTATAGCAAGATAATGTGCCTTCACGGACCTCCACCACGTGCTGGCAGCGTCCTTCAGGTGAAAGGCTGCTATATCGACTCGGTGCTCAGCAGGCACATGTATGGCATCGAAGGCCTTCTCGTGCTCAACAATGTATCTCTCCAGGACAGTGGGGTCAGCAACTCCATCATAGGTAGGTACTCGCGTGTCAGCTACGCTCTTCAGCCAATTCGGCTCTCTAGGTGCGGGTACGGGTGGGACTACCGGTGGTGCAGGTGGTGCTCCTATATGGATACCTCCCATCTGGGCTAGCTGAGCGAAGACGGCAGCTACCGTCTCAGCCACGCCCACGGCTGGGGCCTCCGGAGGACCTGCTCCAGGCCCGCCGCCTCTTCCACCACCTCCTCTACCTGCTGATCGCCTCCCAGAAGACATCTGAAGAATTCAAAATTAAAGTCAACACTCGGTATAAATACCGTACTTATCTCAACCACATGTTCACATAGCCCTAAAAGCATAAACACATTGTCCCCGAACAATCTCCTAACTCAAATCATTTACAACTATCTCCTAGTACTGGTGTGTGAATAACCTAGGCTCACGGTACTTAAACTACTATCTCTTGTAATCAGAGCGGTACTCCGCTCTGATACCACTTTTGTAACACCCCTACTAATTCTGCTCCTAAAAAATAATATAATCGCAGCGGTAAATAACAGATTGTCGTTCTAATGGTGTCACAGTTATCACTCGCCCATACGGGTGATAACGAGTTACCTGATAATCAACATGCGAAACGTATTCCCGCAGTGACCACAAGAGATAGATAGTAGTACTTAAACAATTTAAAACAAATCTAACAACAACCAATTATTACAGACCGTGAGCATCTAAACCAAATACACCTCGGTTAAACAACCCGAGTCCAAAACAACCTGAGTATCACACCGTACCAAGTCTATCCAACAGTAATACTCAAAGTCCGCCTCGCTCGACCCACCAGCTAGTCTCCTGCAATAAAGATGGTTTGTGGTATGGAATCAGCCCCTGCTGAGTATGTCATCACATGCCCCGTCATGCCCCCAAGACCCCTCAATTATTTGGTCGAGAGCATGAGGTTCATTACATGCAATACCGTTTTAATATTAAAACTGTAAAACAATTAACAGTAATATCCATACAATAACACAACCATCAACAATATAATATAACCACAAGTATAACCAATGAACAACCAAGCGAAACAACGAGAATAATAAACAAGTACTAGTTCTCGTCCATGGTGTAGAAACCAATATCGTTCGCCACTGTATAATTCTCAACTGTATTATTTGTTCAGTTATACCTAGTGACAATGTCTCGTTAAAACGACATGTCTCTAGTTACCCATATATTATGGCGGGTCACCCACGGCAGTAGCCACTCCAACGGTAGAGTCTCCGACCAACGAGCCATTCTAGCTCACGGGAAATTTTCTTGATACTTGCGGACCCGTACGCGGACATCCTGGTATCGTTTTTGTGATCACAGCGCGCACCAACAAGAGCCACATCCTCCTGGCTTTACTTCCTTCCTTTAATTAATTAATTATTCCATCGCATCGCATTACCAAATTTTTTCTAACACAGCAGACTAAGGTCATTAGTCCAATCCGGAGTCTGTAAACTCGGGATCCAGTGTTAGATACGAGAGCGGCGTATAGAAAGGCCAATGCTCCGTATAAAAGTCTCGGATAATATGTATATCTTATTATCCTAGTGCTACAACGTTTTTCTGACGATCCTTATATTTCATATAAGATAGCACCATAGCCGCTAGTTCGTTTTATATATATAGGTCCATATATACGAACCAATACTGTTAACTCAACAACAGTAAATAATAAGCAGCTATAAATATACAATTCATGCATATTAATTATCACATTCAGACAAACAATCTTATCACAGATCACACAGAAGTCTGAACTGAGGAAGCCCTCAGAGACAATCAGAGACACATAACAACATACCGTTCACCCTGATGTATTACGGTGGAGTATGAATCAGCAAGATCCTATGCTCCTTGTGTAGTCTCTAACAGTCTAAACAATACATAATGCTACTGATTAGCATACCGTATAACAACACAATTCTACGGTACCCCGTACCGTCACTAACACCTCCCGGTTAACCCCCCGTTATTAACTATCAACATTTGTCGGGTTTAGGTTTAACTCGAGATTGGAAAAGTGTTATATTACATGCGTAGTTTGTCTTGTATATTAATATACTTATTGTTGAACTTGTTATCGCATGTGACTTAACTCACCCTTGTATGTCGTATAGTTTGTTTCATTATTGCATGTGTGATCCTTTGTCATGCTTATGCATCTCACCTTAGTATTTATTTTCTAAGGTTTGTCTCTTTTTTTTTTAAAAATTCAATGTGGTATAATTCATTTGTAAACAATACTTTGAATGTATAAATTCTTATATCCCATGTATACTCCAACATTAGAATTCCACATCTAATGTTTGTAATTCTTTTCCCTTTTATCATATGTCATTTTCATTATGAAACCACATGGTGTCATTAACCATATTATTTTTTCCACCATAACATATATTTAATTATGTGTAGTATTATGGAACTATTGTTCTTATATGGTAAGTCTTATAATATATATTCATTCTTTCTAATGAATACCTCTTATATAATAAATGTTATAATCCTTATAACATCAAAACCATATTATAAATTCCATTTAAAAATATTAATATTTCCGAACAGCACCTATGTTCTTAAATATTTACAAAACCCACCACTTAGTTAATATAATGTTACATTATTGTTATATAACATATCTTATGACATTTAAGTCATTTAAAACAATTATAACCTATAGTTATATTTTGTTTAAAAATACCAAATAGCCCCTTATATTTCGGTTTCCATTATACACCACTAAAATTCTATAAATCACAATTCCATCCCAATTTATAATACATAGTTTTCCCTTAAACCATATATTATACATATATCTTTCTAAAACCTTATATATCATTTCAAAAATTACCAAACTATACCAAAAGGTTATAAATATTATTCCTAACCTTATACTCCTTTTAAATCTCAGTTTTCACCCCTTTGTTACCCATTTGTAACAATGTTATAAAGTATCTTATATTATACTTATATAACTCATATAAACTCCAAATTTAACCAAATAAATTTCTAAAAATTCCTAATAACCTAAGGTTTGTACTAAATCTATTTAGTACCCCAAGTTTTCGGAAATTACATTATAGCCCATCTCTTTTAAATCTTTTACAAATTAATACTTATCTTAATATAAGGTAGTATTTTAATTTCTTAAATTTTCCAAACTTGGTCAAAGTCTCCTATATAGTCAACTTTGACTTCTAATACCAAATGGGAACCAATTTTTCGATAATCACTAATATAACCTATACTTTTCTATTTTTACAATTTTGACCCAAACTTTATAAAATGTTATAATTTTTATTAAATTCATTTAAAAACCCTAAATTTCTCTAAATTAAGCCCACGGCTTTCTAATTTCCTAGTAATTACGAATTGGCCCCAATTTTAATTATAAGCATAAATAAAACTAAATAAGCTTATAAACTTAAATTAAAATGGCCTAATGACATGGCCTTATTACAACCTTGAACTTGCAAAATAAATTACACAATAAATGTCTCAAAATATAGCATATATTCTCGGCCTCACTTTGGTTTAATTATTTTTCCACATAATGTCATAATTTGACCATTATGTTAATTAATCTCTTAAATGACTAGCTTAATTTATCTTAGCCATTTTTTCCATTTTAGGTCAATATGACCTATATATGTAATTTCACTCTCGGCCATATATATATATATGCTTAAAAATTATAAAAATCATAAGTTTAAGGTGTTTATACCTTGGTTATTCCTTGTATGCACTCGGCCTCTTGTAGGAAAATTCACCACATGATTTAGACATGTTTAATACACCAAAACAAGATATGGTTACACTCCAAGCTTGAGCTTAACCATAAGGAATAATTAATGTAAGATTTAAGGCAAAAATCACCTTAAAAATGCAAGGGAGTTCTAGGTGGTTTCGACCTGAACCAAACACACCACAAGGTGTTAGATCCACCATATTGACATAGGAAATAGTTGGATCACAACAAGCTACCTTGTTATTAGGTTTTACCTTGGAAAATGCCTTAAAAGAGGGTTTTTCCTTTGGATCTTGGTCACCCTTGCTCCAAATGGCTAACCAACTGAATGAACATGTAAATATGAAGATTATGAGTGTATAAATTCATAAAAATTGAAGGAAGAAAACCGGATGTAGAGTGGAGAGGCTTAAGGTATGTTTTTACCTTAAAATGCAATTTTGAGCAACCTTGGTCCCTCTACTGTCTCAACCGAGTTTAGCTCTTGTTCTAACCTTAGAACACTGAGAATAAGCCATAGGAATTGATGAGCCACGAAATCTAGGTGTAGGTAGTGAAGAGATGAAGAAAAGGGCTAAAAATGACCTTAAAACACTTACCTTAATAGCTTAGGAGCTAGATTTGCCTTCCATGCTCAAGAACCAGACTTGAGCTTCAAGGAAGGATAGGAACTCGGCTGGGCAGAAGGGAATCGGACAAGACCAAGGAAGAGAGGGGAAAGGCTTGAATAATTGAAAAAAGAAGGTTTTACTATTGCAAATTGAATATTAGGTAGCAATTTGTCCCATAATGATTGTAAGCTGTCTCCTCTCTTATTACCAGCCGATTTCCTGAGTCCAAATGGGTCATTATTTGACCATTGACCATACTTGGTCAATTTTGACTCATGCGGGCCCCACTTTAGGGTTTTATTAATATTTTAATATTAAATTTGTAAAAATTCGTAAATTTCTGGAATTAAATTCCTAATATGATATAATATGATAAAATATCATATTTAAGGGTAATTATAATCATTAAGCCCATTAAAAATCAATTTAAAAGGCAATCTCACAAAACGTGCTTTAAGGTGTTTTAGCGCACATTTTTGTGTCACAGGGTGTTCCTGAGCTTAGTTCTCCTTGAGAATGGTTTTATTGTGTTCCTTTCTTCATTATAATACTTAGGAATCCACTTTGGATCCTATTTGGGGTCATACAACCTTTATGGTGTCTTAAAGCACATTTTTGGCTTTACCGATCTTAAGGCGTGTTTTGCCTTGTTGAGATCTTTTAGATTGTTCCCCAATAATATTTAGATGTTTAATAATCATCTTAGATCATTAATAGATCATTTAATTATATTTTAAAGGTTAGGGGTATTTCAATAAACATCGACAAGTGACGTCTCCCGAACCTGAATATACATAACCGTACCATAATACAACTCCATGTGCGGTAATTAAATAACTCTAATTACTCTGTTCCCGCACTTCGGCTTCGGCAATAATCAACAACCTGCATAATGGTGTAGTATCAGCGATAGACGCTGAGTAATGCCGGGCCTGGACCCTAATGGTCACTTAGTCATTTTAACCATCTTTTATTAGATTGGTTTCATGCTTACCATTTTACAGATATAATCAATACTGTAATATACATGTATAACATACATAATCATCCATCCAAACATTCATAAACCTTAACCATCCATCCAACTCAAACAGTCATAAAATATCACGAACAAACTTTGTATATCGACGTATCGAAATAATAATAACAGTAATAATGTACAATGTACAATCGCCGTAGCGTACAGTTTCCATAGTTAATTTACTTGGCCTTTAAGGCCCCATCCCAACCATGTTTAATTAATACCAGTTGGGCGTCATGTTAAGACAACCCGATAACCTCACCATGGACAGTAGTCCTCCCGTACACACAAAGGTGCTCATTTCGCCAGAGTCCGGAGGCCCTTGACTATTCTCTTTTGTCTCGTAAGACGTCCATATAAGCCCCGTAGCCACCCTGACCCACGATCCAAATAGGGCTCGTATGGTATAAACCTGGAGCGGAACCCGATCGGGAAACCCCTCAGTGATCACAATGCGCAACCAAGTAGTTCGTAAACTACCAGGATTCCTCACCTCAGCTCATACCATCTCTCTCTCATAATGTTTAAGATATGCTCTTAGTCTTATGGAGAATAATTATTTATTACTTGGCTGCCCAATGGGTCTCACGCATACCAAAGAAGTACTCGTATATTCATGTTCAAGATCCATGCTCTAGAGACCGACAATGTTGTGACTCGTCCCTAAGTATTTTACTTAGGTTGCCATACTTAATATTAATACTAATGGTATTATATCAAGTAACCGTAATGTCATCACATTAACGTATATGTATGTTTATATGAGCCGATCTATAGTCGACGTAGTGTTTAGTGCCGTAGGACGCTCGTGCATAAATAATTAATGCAGTAGCACACAATCACATACATGTATCCAAAACACTTAACACACAAGTGATATCAACCATCCGAGCCCAAGGAGTTTCCTTAGGACAACCTCGGATCAAATCCCTTTACATACCGTTCACCAAGACCTAAGATGCGCAGTGTAGACCACTAGCTCGTCAAGCGCCTCCGTCTGAAGTATGATCTAATGGTAATAAACTATAAGTCTCTCCATGACTAACTACATCCGGTATTTCCGAATAACAAGTACCCCGACAGTACATCCCCGGATTTCTACAGTTATTGTTACGGTTTCTTTAAACCGGTCGGCTTTGTTACTAAAACTCGTACGTCAAAACATTTCGACTGTTAAGTTTAATTCATTATACTTCTTTAATCTTTTCCACCATTAAATTTAGGTATATAACCTATAGTTGCATGTATCATGCATGACTTATTATATTGTATTATTTTTCCCACCATCCATTATAATACATTGTATTAATTATCCATTATCTTTAGCAAATTATATTTGCATTTAAAAACTTATAACTTATAGTTTGTAACTATTATTTTTTAAAAAAATAACCACCACCATTATTTATATGGTTTCCAACCATAATATATATCCATCCTTATATATTTTTCTTGTATATGTATATATGTACCATATAGGTAAATTCCATGAGTTACAAAAACTCTTATATTATATGTTAATTTATCATCTTATTTAGATGATTATTCCCATTGGTTGTATTATATTATACAACCTATATTAAGATTATTATCCTAATATTATGTAACATTTTATGTTTGTACAATTATAACTCCTAAGGTTTATTCAATATACCTTACTTATAAATCTCATTTATTTATAGTTTGTCACATTATTTAATGTGAATATCCTTATTTATTTAATTCCTTTTAAACCATATAATTGTTATAACCTTTATACATAATAGACCATAGTCTAAAATTCATTTTCCAACTCTTATAATTCGGTACAGCCCTTTAATTTATTCAAATTCTTTTTGACCACATAACATTATGTAATGTTATACCATATACTAATATCATATAATATGATATTTTTATTTCCTTTAATTTATACCTATAGTTTTTTATACAAAACTATTTATTATTGCCGCATTGGCACCATATCAAAACCATATTCTTTTTTCATATACCATAGTTTCCTTTATTTACAAATTCAACCCATTATTATACCATGTTATATATATCATATAATATAACATTTTAAACTTATAAAATGGTATAACTATGGTTTATATTTTGTAAATTCCGAACAGACCTCAATATATTCTATAATTGCCATTTGGCCCAATTTATAACATATAGTTTTATAATATCATTAAAACTATATATTATACATATATCTTCTTAAATACTCTTATATAATTCTAAAAATCACCAAATTTTACCCAGGGTTATAATTAACATTACTAACCCATATATATTCGGTTATCACCATTCCACCACATATTTTATTCCAAAGTGTCATAATGACATATAACTATATATTATACATATATAGTTTATTTTTAATTCCAAAATCAACCCAATAAATTCCTAAAAAAATTCCTAATAACCCATGGGTGTTTATAATACCATTTTACACCCTTAACTTTCGGTAATTACATATATACCACGCATGTTATAAATTACTACAATTAAATACTTATCTTATAATAAAACCTTAAATAAGTTATTTAACTTATCTAATTTGGTCAAAACCTACCATATGGTCAAGGTTGACCACCTTAATATTTCCTTGACCATCAATATCCATATATTACGTTTGTACCCATATATTTTCAGAAATTACCATTTAACCCCCCACTTTATATAATATTTATAATTTTTATATAAACGCATTTAAATCTCTAATTTTTTCGGCTTTTATAATTATATAGCCCCCAAATTTAATTTAATTACACTTTAACCCCTTATAATATGCGGTAATGCATAATACCACCTAAACTTAAATAAAACCTTATAAATGCATAAATAAAATGGCCTAAAGTACATGGCCTTATTACAAACATTAGCTTATAAATAAATTACACATAAATGCCCAAAATACTTAAAACTCTCGGCCCTTACCACATATTTTCAATATTTACCAATTTTCCACATAATGTCTTAAATTTGACAATTATGCTTATTAATTAGTTATAAAATTTACTAACCCTTCTTTAATCACCTAAGGTCAAAATAAGACCTTAATAAACCATTTCACTCACGACACAATTATATATATATATAAGCACATATTAATATACCAAGTGAAGTTTTAAGTTTTATACCTTATTTTTGCCTAGTTAAGGCCTTGTTTGGCCACGGCCTGCTTAGGATAAAATTTCCACAGCATCATTTACATGTTGTTCAAACAGCAATTAATGCATGATTATCTCCAAGCAAGATCTAACCATAAGAAGTGTTTAGTGTCATTTCAAGGTAAATTTACCTTAGAATACCAAGGTAAACAAAGTGCTCCCTCGCCCTGTTTTTTACAGTAGGAAAAGAGAATCAAAAGAGCTACTAAACCAAGGCTTAAAACCGGTATAACTCAGATTAGAAGATGGATAATTTTTACCTTGATTAAAATGCCAAAAATGGTGTTTTTAGCTTGGATCTGGTTATACCATGAAGATCTTGATATACCAACTGAATAAGTATGTTAAGAAGAAGAATATAAGCTTAGAAAACAAAGCTTTACAACCGGAATTGATGAAAATCAAAGGATAAGTGCTTAAAGCACATTTTTATACCTTAAGAACAAGTTTAGATTTCTCCACCTTCTTCCCTTGTTACAGCCGAGATACACACTCCTTTTGACCTCCAAAACAACCTAGAAACATTGATGGAAATGTTTGATGCTTTGCTCCATGGAAAGAGGAAAGAATTGTGAAGAAAATGAACATAAAATGGCTTAATAAGCTTACCTATGTCAATTGTTGTTCTCCTCTGTATTTGATGTGTTAGCCACGGTTTTAGAGAAGCAAATGGAGAGGATGGAGCTGCTGTGTCGGCTGGGAATGAAGGAAATGAGAAGCTTAAACTAGATTTGCTTTTAAGTCATTAATATATTACTTTATGAAATAGTAATAGGTGAGTCATTAGATTAGCTAGATATTTGTTTAGAGGTAGCTTAATGAGTGGGCATTATAGCCAAAGGAGGTCGGCAATGGGTAGTGTGGTCAATGGGTGAAAATTGACCATGGTTAATACTTAGTAATTAAAATGTTATTTTTGGGTACTATTCATACTAAATTGCCCATTTTGATTTTATTTTCAAACTTTGATTTAGACTTTATAATATAGTCTATCATGTCAAATTAATGATATAAAGGATATACTCTAGTCTTTAAAATGACAAAAAATCATTATCTTAGAGCTCATACACAAAAACGTGCTTTAAGGTGTTTTAGTGCACATTTTGTGTCACAAGGTGTTTCTGAGCTCCGTTTTCTTGAGAATTGTTTTGTTGTGTTCCTTACATGATATTTGATCAGGGAATATGCTTGTTCTTTGTGTTGAAGTGTTGTCCAACAATTGTAATATGTTTAGTAATGTGTTAATAAGCTTAGGACAAAGTTTTAGGTCCTAAGAAGTTCATTTGGGTATTTATTTACCCTAAATAGTCAAAGGGTGCAATATCTTGCTTTGTGTTGACCACTGTTGTTCTCAGTTGACTTTTAAGGCATGTTTAGGCCTTAATTAATGTAACACCCCATCAACATTAACACACTTACAATAAACTGCAGCGGAAATACAAACCTCTTCACATTACTTAACTCGTTGGTGTTACACGCCGTTAGCCACCCACGTGGCTAACAAGGCTAATCCATATACATTGTACCGGTCTGATGGGCTAAATTCCCGAGCAACTACACATTATTATCCCTTTCCATTAACAACAACAACAACATACACCTTTCAACTATACCGAGTATTTATAAACTGGTGCCGACAACAATTTCGGTCTTACTACACCTACTGTATACATACACTTAAATGATTACCCATGCACAATGTCTACCCCGTCCTACTCTCGAACGGCCTCCAGCTCTCCGTACCTGAAATAGGGAAAGAAGAGAAAGGGTGGCCCCCAAGGGGCTCAGCACCTTTGCTGGTATGGTAATCCCGCAGCCCACATGCTACCGGGCCACGCACAACTAATTTTCGTCTTAACATGCGATTGATTACATTTAGTCATGCACGCAACTGTAAACACACAACACATAACATTTCACCTCAATGGGCTCAACAACCGGATAATGCATCCTTACTTGATAAGTCACTCAAGGTATTCATCATCCCTAGAGTGTTCCTCCTCTATGGAGCTACTTCCTTAATAGACGACACTTACCCTTAAATCGGGTTATCCTTAAACGCCTCTTTTCTCAAACTGGGATTCATATCCATGATCCACATACTCCACATTTTACAACATATAACATACACTACATAACAACACTTGCACGTTTCAACGTGCACAATATAACACCGCAATAGATATTGCATCACAACAAAAATACATAACATAACGGGAATGGTTCTCTTAGGAACCGACCCAAACATTGTTTATACACTGGTGAGCCTAGAAAATGTTGCCAGTCTCATGATAAGCTCGTTACATAACTCGTTACCGTCTCGTTAAATGAACGGATAACTTAACACAAGGTGTCTCGGATATAGTGATCCAAGCACACCGAACAAACATAACTTAGTATGCCCCTGTGGCCCGACGTGAGTCAGTAATAGCCTTGGTTAAGCTAAAGGGAAGGTTGGGAACCAAATTGGAAAACAACCATAACATACGGAGAGGATCGAACCTGCTATGACAACGACCCCCATACTCACACGCGTGGCCGGAACAGACCGGACTCCTCACTTCCCCCGTTAGCACTTGTCAGAAGTTCATCATCGAACTTAGTTAAACAATCACAACATTAGGTTAAGTCTTGTTAGACACACACGGGAAGGGAGAGTCATACATTCACAACAAACATCACACACAAACATCACATAACTAACTCACGCATAGCCGTGGTTAGAACGTTCCTTAGGTCGAAACGTTGTTACCGTACCGTTTCCTACGTTTACCTAATAGTGGTTAACTAGCCCTTCAAGCGCATCCTAGGTACCGGTATCGGCACGTAACATACAACAACAATAACGCTGTAAACCTCGTTTCATGATTTATCTTATAACTGGCAAACACACAGAAATCACATTGGCATACAACCGTGTAATCCGGTAGGACAGGTTGCGAGGAAACCATACCTGTCACCGGAGTCCCTTTACACGTCCACTTATGTTCCTCGAGCAATTCTCGAACAACTGATAACATTACATATACTTTTATTAACTTCGGGTAACATGATTTTTAATGTCTAATGCTTATAATTTCCCCCGTAACTTAGTTACATAACTTCACTTTTTAACTCGTTTTACTTTCACATTTTATTACAACTTTTCACCCACTTAATTGTCATTAAAACTCACCTAACAGTTCTTAATAACCTCATAAATCATTAACCATCAATCCCCATCATTACACATCATTTCCATACCTTAAACAATGTTTTGGTCCATACAGCGCCTTGTCCGAACTTGTGTCCGGACTTCCCAAGTTCGGACACCGTTCGAGACTCTATGGGTGCAAACTGGTGAATGTCCGAACTTGCGTCCGGACTTCCCAAGTTCGGACGCTGTTCGAGGCCAAACCAGAGAAATAAATAGGTGTGTCCGAACTTCCCATGTTCGGACGGTAGTTCGGACGCTGTTCGAAGATCAGAATATTCACGCGCACACAGGCACGTCCGAACGTCCACATTCGGACGGTAGTTCGGACAGCCAAGAACTTCACTTTCCAAGTTTTGTTTCATCTATTCTCTTCATCCATTGACTACCCAAGCTTCATACATGAACTTAGGCATATTCTAATACTAGAATATCACTTTGATTCACCTTAAAACATTATCCAACTTGTTACTCAATCTTCTTATCAAATCTCTTAACACTTGTAACATTTCCTTTTGGTTTTCCAAGTGGTGCTTCACCTTAAATGACCACTACACTAAAATGCTTCCTCACCTTCATAACATCATCTCCCAAGCATCTCCTCTTACTAAGTAAATCCTCTTTTCACAACTTCTTGAATTCCTTTCTCAAAACCTTACCTAAACATCACTCTCTCCTTATCCATCAATCATTACCTAAACCTTATATAAATTTCTCCAAGACTTTGACACACCCTAGAAACACTCATTTGATTTCTAAAACTTCCAAGATAATGCCTAAATCCTTGTAGCACCTTAGAACACCTTAATGCATGTTTTCTTCCTTAGTGAAGCATGTATCCATTCCTAACAATTCCTAGTTCACCCAAGTTCATTTAAGCACTTAGTACTTCTTATACATTATACAAATTTTGCCATAGCTTCTCTTGCATATACTCACATCCAAACACTTAGGTTTTTACCTTATTTCATTCAAAACACCTAAAATCCATCAAACACATTTTTATACAAACTTCACACATTAAGCACTACATCACAATATAGTGCATAACTTAAATTGCTTGGCACTTAGGCCCTTAAATAACATGGCTCTTAGGCCCTTAAATTGCATAAACCTTAAACACTGAATTTCCACATATATAAGCCTTTGACCTGCAATTACACACACTAAGACATATGTTCCTTTACTAGTCTCCTGAGAACACCTTACTAAGTCATTCACCATTTGCTCTTTAGGTAGTTTTAACAAGCATCATAAGCTCATTTCTCCTAAGGCATTAAACCACATTGAGATAGCATATTTACCTCTTTTCCACTCAAACTTCTTTCTTGTTTCCTTATAAACCGGTAAGGCATTTCTTTCCTTGTCAACTACTAAACAATATACCAACATTGAAATGAGTATATAGCTTTATCTTCATCTCATTGTAAACCCTAGTTACACATATTGTTTTAACACATTAAGGTAATTGTTTTACCTTGGAATTGGAAGAGAACTTGAATAAGTATCAAGAGAGGACTCCTCCTAGCCCTTGGAAGATTCAAATGAAGCTAAAACAACAAGGTGAAAACACCATTGTGAGGTGAATTTTCGGTCAACATGAAAACATGGAGGAAACATGGATTTTCTTTGAGTTTCCTTACCTTGAAGCAAAGGAGAGCAAGAATATGTGGAAAGGTGAGCTCAAGCTCCTTCAATGGTGAATCTTCATGGCATCAAAATTGAGTTCTTGAAGATTTGAAAAGGTAGAAATGTAGAGCTTGGTCTAACTAGAAGAAAGGTGGTCTTGAAATTAAATTTGGATCATGGAGCTAGAAGTTACAAGTGAAAGAAGATGGAGAATGGTATGGTTTGCTGTAGCAAAACCGATGGAGTTTGGGAGAAGATGAAGAAGGCTACGGTGGGTGGAGTGGGAAAGAAAGAATGAAGATTGGAATTGCTTTTGGAAGATATTTACATGTTATAAAGGTAACTTCTACTTTTCACTTACTTTTCCTTCTTTCTTTAATTTTTACTAGCTCATGGTGGTGAGTCACCACATAATAAAACCGGCCCCCATATAATTAGAAGGGTGTTTTGGTCTTTGTTGACCAATTAACTTACTTATAATAACATATGTTACAAACTAGCTTATAAAAATCACTATTCACAAAAACAAGGCACTTAGAAGTGAAATTTTTGATTTCCTATTGATATAGACATCCAAATGTGATACTATATAGTACACATGTTAATTAAAGAGTAATGATGGACATTTAGCCATTCAAAACTCATTTACAAGACAATTTTTCAAAAACGTGCTTTAAGACTCCTTAAAGCACTTTTTGTGTTTTAACTTGTTTTCAAGCTTGGTTTTCTTTGGTAATTGATTTAATATGTTCATTAACATATTTATAAGGTATAGGTATGACCATTAGGTCTTATACAAATTTATCCCAAGCTTAGAGCACATTTTTGCTCATATTGACTTTAAGGTATTTTCTTGTGTTTTGTTTGGTTCCAGTGTCTACCAAGGTTTCCTAAGGACTTAATTAGCCCTATTAAATCATAATTGAATATTATTAAGTCTTGGTAGGCTCTTTGGGTCCTAACCAAGTTCACTCATAGCTTAGAGCATGTTTTTGCTCAAGCCGTATCTTAGTGCTTTATTGCATTTACTATAGTTTAAATTGTTCACTGATGTCTCTAAGGCACTTTTTAGCCTTTACATACCATAGTTTAGTATTTTAACCCACATATCAAGGTTTGGGGTATTTCAATCTACCCCCCTTAAAAGAACTTCGTCCTCGAAGTTTACACTTCCCACACATCTTGGATTAGAATACGGGGATTACTTATAGAAATAAAACTTCCATAACCAAACACACTTACATCACGACCTCGGACTTAATGGTCCGGGCAACACATTCACATCCATACATAACATAACATATTCAAATGATAATCTCGGGCTCAATGGTCCGAGTATCTTTAACAACACTTACACATACATAACAACCCCTTTGACTCACTGGTCTTGGGTAACATAACAACATTTAGACACATAGGTCTATGTAACACAACACATTTAGACTCATAGGTCTTGATAGCATACACTTTAGGAGATCAAAGTCAAAATAACATTTATCACACATACCAAACAACATGTCATAGCATGTATTGCAATCGAAAATATCTTTGGTATACACTGTGATCCCGCAGAACCCGGTCGCGATGGACACCTTCCGTCCCCGTGTCCTTGGGAGATCAAAACAATCATTTAAGTTTAAAATTTCCTTGTGAGGTTAAGTAAGAGAATTTTAATTATGTAAAGTATCTATCAACGTTTTATAAATACCAATTGAAAATCCTTTTGAAAACACACACAACTCCAAGTCCAACTTAATCTCCTTGCTTCTTTTATTAGCGTGGTTATTTGTGACCACTTATAGGGAGCTTCAAGAATCATCCAACCCTGATGTGATCAGCATCAGTGTAGAACTATCCTTCCACTCCAATTTGTGTTCGGCTTCCCTTGATCACATGCAAATCAAGTTCCACTTCCCACTTCATTTTCAAGCATCAAATAAATCACTCATTTCCAATTTTCTATCTTTTAAATCATTCTAATCATGATCATAACATCTCCAAAGGATAGAACTCCGTCTATCAGTTACCTCCATTCACTTTAATCCTGTTGCCTAGGGAATCTTTTCTCACTAGGTTCTATGTCGGTATCATGCCCTTTCTTGAATCACTATATAGTATATATACACATATATTTTATCAAAATACAACACACAATTTCACATTTATACACTGTCGGGGTTTGCTCCCCCGGGAGTTTCTCTACTCCCACACTTGTACTATCACTCACAACTGTTAATAAATCAACACACACTTATCACAATGGTATTCGCATCTTCTGTGCGCAATTACCACAATTAAACCATAAATGGATGTGTATGTTTACGTAACACACACGCCAATCATCAAAACAATAATTTTGTGCTATGCACAATATAAGTCACATACACTACGTACACTTGTACGGTAATATACACTAAGTGGTTTTGCGCTCTACCCCCCTTAAAAGGGATTACGCCCACGTAATCAATCACTAAACATTGGCTTAAATGTTCTGCCGTCGTGAAGTGTTTTAACTTCCACGCGACCTATTACACAATGGATTCTGATTAGAGGATCTTAACCATATTGGCGGTTTAGTTCCTAAACCAAGAATTCTCATTGGAGTTTGTTTAAACTCTTAGTTGGTTTCGATTCTGGCCTGTTAGGCTTCTAGGCGTTAATAATTAGCCATTCAATCATGTTCACCATGTACATTCAACACTTGAATCACTGGCTCACTAGTTTCTGCTGCGAAACTCTAGTAACTGTAGAGCTTAATTGCCCCTTTTTGTTATTCTTACTGTATTGTACATCTCCAATTGTCACCTTCATCTTGGTAACAATGGTTTCTCAACCGACGCGTGGTATCTCTTACCGTTAGCGAATTCGGTGGGTTATAAACTTTCTATCCACTTCCATAACAATTTACTGTGTATACAGCTATGTATCTCACAATGATTGACTTGTTTCCTTCCGACTTACTGTCGGGTGAGATTGAGCTACTACCTAGTATGTAGTGCTCTCTCAGCTATTTACTACATTTGTGGTATATTCCATACCGCTATTTGGCAGTTAGTGCTACTGTAGTCACTTACTGTCAATCATGTCTCCACATTTGGTTTTGTACAAGTACTTTTTATTGGTGCGGCCTTGCATTTCCTATGCATCGGCCATTATAACATTATTTCTCCACAATTAACATGTTTCCAATTCCTAGCTATCCCACTTGATCATTACTGCGCAAGTGCAATACCAAAACACTCAGTCATACAGAGTGCAGAGGCGTAAACTCTTGACAGTAAATCTCTTATGCGATTGCAATAGGAGTTTACACTGTGTTTACTGGAATTCTTATCACGTAGTACCTACCACTGGCTTATTGCCCAGTCTGTTTACATCGCTTACCTTGCTTCTCTGCTAAGTTTAACTCATAACTAGTCTTATCTGCTTCATTATCGTATTTACTGTCACATTAACTTCCACACATATACTTACATTATTCACATTATGGTTCATCACTCATTTGGATGACTACTGAATGCTCCTTGAGCATCGATCATTCGAGTCACATGCCGGCATTATTCAGCCAGGTGCTTCACTTTATACACATACTACTAAGCTAATTGCTCTTTTTCAACAATAACATCGTCCATCCTTAACATATTTCTTGAACTTGATTCACATAACTACCGCTCCTGCGGTGTCACAATATCGAGAGGTATCCCCACTCTTAATGCAGTGGTTCGTTTACCACTCTATTCACTTATACAACATAAACTTCTACAATCAATCAAGTTTATATAACATATCTTGCTTATGGCTTATAAGCCTTATTTGCCTTGAGCTGGGCTCATTGTAGGCTGTCCACACACATGTACTTCTCTGTACAATATTACAAGGTCGTTGCATCACGTTTCCTTTCACGGGATGCCCCTTAGGTTTGTCAGTCCGTCTCCTGACAACTTATGTCTAAACTGGGTGTTAGTTTCAACCCTTGTGTTTCTATCATGCACTTCGTGCAACAATTGTTGATGCGAACACCCTTTAAGGATTGCTCCTGGGTGTTGCTAAGCATGCCATTACATCTGGTTCGCACTTATTGGTATATACAGTTAGCCACGCCGTTTGCGTTCTTAACTGGCTTATTATCCTCTTCTGTGAAGATCAACACTTCCTGGTAGTGTAGGTACTCATTCTGGGAGTTTCATCCCGTTCATTGCACATTAATGTGTCCACATTAGTCATCTACTTGCCATGTACAGGCTAGGTCACCGTTCCAACTAACATGTTTATCCCTAAGGATCCTTAAGACATATGTGATGTCTTTACATAACAGTTTGTGCCCTTCGCACTTCCTAACTCTTAAACATTTCCTTGAGAGGAATTCACTAATCCTTTTAGTCTCGTTAACTTAACTGAGTTCCTTAACTTCAACCATTCCTTGTAATCTCTAGCTCTTGTTTGATTTATACTGCTGACCGTAGACGGAGTCGACTACTTCCCGTGTTTCGGACTCCACTCGTATACATATGTGGGGTACCATAATGATACATTGCTACCTACCCAACTAACCCATAAGTAGGTCTGTCAGGCCCACAAGCTCCTATCGGAGTGCGGTCGTCCCACAATTTAGTTGGTACACTCGTAGTGTCCGTCACACGCCTAGGTGAAGTATTCTGTTGTCAACTCCCTTATATTGTCCCTTGACAATATGCGTCCCGTGCTTCCCGAACTTAATCGAAGGAAAGTTTATCCACTGTTGTATCTTATCATCTGCCCTTGGTTTTACTGGTTTGGTTTAAAAGAAGGTTGGAAAGAAGTGTTGGTTTGAAAGAAAATTTGGTTTTGAAAAGAAAAGGGTTTTAATAAATCTGGGTTGAAAGAAAAATTTTCATGGTTTCACAACATCTTCTTACCTTAACCAAGTCTAGCTTCTTGCTGACTGGTGTACTTCCAATTACAAAGGTCAGGCTGTTAAGCCCTTCCATGGTCACTATGATCACACTAAACTTCGTAGTACTTTACCCAGTACTTTGTAGTGGTTATAAATTTCCCGAACAGCCCTGTTATAGCAGCACTTGCCATGGCAAGTGCGCCATACTAACTGGCTATCGGTTTAACACATACCGGTTGTGGTATTGTTTTTGCCCGCACCGTCATCAATGGCCTTGTTGGCCCTCACTTGATCTTACGGTCTCGACAATAACCTTTGGGTAACTTCTCACTGTATTCACATAATAGTTATCAACTGGGGTGTCTCCCATTCTTGGAGTCCCCTTTTTACTTAGCATTATTTTCTCTTTGTAGCCCGTTCCACGCATCGTCGTGGTTACTGAGACTTGTCTCTTGTTTGGGCACTACGTTATAGTTCCTTAGTTGGTTGGTATACCGTTGGTGTATTACTTATCAACTGTGGTCCCATAGACATTCGTCTCGGGTTTCACTAATCCACTTCTTGCCTGTTGCACGGTCGGTGCGTTGCAAGCTGGTTACTCTCGACTGCTCTGCATGTCGACCCAGGTTGCCGGAAATTCTATTCTTCTATACACAAGATTCTTCATTCTTTGCTATTAAATGCGGTTAACATTGTTCAGATGGAAACCGTCTCCGGAATTCCCAGTTTTCGGGATCCACCGTATGACAGGTTCTCCCGTACTCTGAAGGTATTTAATAACAGCCAGATCGGGTATTCCCGAGTAAGAGTGGACTTCCATCTCTCTGGCGTTGTTTCCCCAAGTTATATACAGGGATTGTGGAGGGCGGGAAGGATATAGTAGGTTTTCAGTATTCACTGGTAGTTCCTTACTAGCGTATCTCTCACGCTATCACTCAACCCTTAACCCAAAGTACTAAAATCCTAACTCGGTACTTCCTAAGCTCGGTAATTCAGTCATCAGAGCGATCGCTCTGATACCACTTTTTGTAACACCCCATCCAACATTAACACACTTACAATAAACTGCAGCGGAAATACAAACCTCTTCACATTACTTAACTCGTTGGTGTTACACGCCGTTAGCCACCCACGTGGCTAACAAGGCTAATCCATATACATTGTACCGGTCTGATGGGCTAAATTCCCGAGCAACTACACATTATTATCCCTTTCCATTAACAACAACAACAACATACACCTTTTAACTATACCGAGTATTTATAAACTGGTGCCGACAACAATTTCGGTCTTACTACACCTACTGTATACATACACTTAAATGATTACCCATGCACAATGTCTACCCCGTCCTACTCTCGAACGGCCTCCAGCTCTCCGTACCTGAAATAGGAAAAGAAGAGAAAGGGTGGCCCCCAAGGGGCTCAGCACCTTTGCTGGTATGGTAATCCCGCAGCCCACATGCTACCGGGCCACGCACAACTAATTTTCGTCTTAACATGCGATTGATTACATTTAGTCATGCACGCAACTGTAAACACACAACACATAACATTTCGCCTCAATGGGCTCAACAACCGGATAATGCATCCTTACTTGATAAGTCACTCAAAGTATTCATCATCCCTAGAGTGTTCCTCCTCTATGGAGCTACTTCCTTAATAGACGACACTTACCCTTAAATCGGGTTATCCTTAAACGCCTCTTTTCTCAAACTGGGATTCATATCCATGATCCACATACTCCACATTTTACAACATATAACATACACTACATAACAACACATAACAACACTTTGCACGTTTCAACGTGCACAATATAACACCGCAATAGATATTGCATCACAACAAAAATACATAACATAACGGGAATGGTTCTCTTAGGAACCGACCCAAACATTGTTTATACACTGGTGAGCCTAGAAAATGTTGCCAGTCTCATGATAAGCTCGTTACATAACTCGTTACCGTCTCGTTAAATGAACGGATAACTTAACACAAGGTGTCTCGGATATAGTGATCCAAGCACACCGAACAAACATAACTTAGTATGCCCCTGTGGCCCGACGTGAGTCAGTAATAGCCTTGGTTAAGCTAAAGGGAAGGTTGGGAACCAAATTGGAAAACAACCATAACATACGGAGAGGATCGAACCTGCTATGACAACGACCCCCATACTCACACGCGTGGCCGGAACAGACCGGACTCACTTCCCCCGTTAGCACTTGTCAGAAGTTCATCATCGAACTTAGTTAAACAATCACAACATTAGGTTAAGTCTTGTTAGACACACACACGGGAAGGGAGAGTCATACATTCACACACAAACATCACACACAAACATCACATAACTAACTCACGCATAGCCGTGGTTAGAACGTTCCTTAGGTCGGAAACGTTGTTACCGGATACCGTTCTCCTACGTTTACCTAATAGTGGTTAACTAGCCCTTCAAGCGCATCCGAGGTTACCGGTATCGGCACGTAAACATACAACAACAATAACGACTGTAAACTCGTTTCATGATTTATCTTATAACGTGGCAAACACACAGAAAATCACATTGGCATACAAGCCGGTGTAATCCGGTAGGACACAGGTTGCGAGGAAACCATACCTGTCACCGGAGTCCACTTTATCACGTCCACTTATGTTCCTCGAGCAATTCTCGAACAACTGATAACATTACATATACTTTTATTAACTTCGGGGTAACATGATTGTTTAATGTCTAATGCTTATAAATTTCCCCCGTTAACTTAGTTACATAACTTCACTTTTTAACTTGTTTTACTTTCACATTTTATTACAACTTTTCACCCACTTAATTGTCATTAAAACTCACCTAACAAGTTCTTAATAACCTCATAACATCATTAACCATCAATCCCCATCATTACACATCATTTCCATACCTTAAACAATGTTTTTGGTCCATACAGCGCCTTGTCCGAACTTGTGTCCGGACTTCCCAAGTTCGGACACCGTTCGAGACTCTATGGGTGCAAACTGGTGAATGTCCGAACTTGCGTCCGGACTTCCCAAGTTCGGACGCTGTTCGAGGCCAAACCAGAGAAATAAATAGGTGTGTCCGAACTTCCCATGTTCGGACGGTAGTTCGGACGCTGTTCGAAGATCAGAATATTCACGCGCACACAGGCACGTCCGAACGTCCACATTCGGACGGTAGTTCGGACAGCCAAGAACTTCACTTTCCAAGTTTTGTTTCATCTATTCTCTTCATCCATTGACTACCCAAGCTTCATACATGAACTTAGGCATATTCTAATACTAGAATATCACTTTGATTCACCTTAAAACATTATCCAACTTGTTACTCAATCTTCTTATCAAATCTCTTAACACTTGTAACATTTCCTTTTGGTTTTCCAAGTGGTGCTTCACCTTAAATGACCACTACACTAAAATGCTTCCTCACCTTCATAACATCATCCCAAGCATCTCCTCTTACTAAGTAAATCCTCTTTTCACAACTTCTTGAATTCCTTTCTCAAAACCTTACCTAAACATCACTCTCTCCTTATCCATCAATCATTACCTAAACCTTATATAAATTTCTCCAAGACTTTGACACACCCTAGAAACACTCATTTGATTTCTAAAACTTCCAAGATAATGCCTAAATCCTTGTAGCACCTTAGAACACCTTAATGCATGTTTTCTTCCTTAGTGAAGCATGTATCCATTCCTAACAATTCCTAGTTCACCCAAGTTCATTTAAGCACTTAGTACTTCTTATACATTATACAAATTTTGCCATAGCTTCTCTTGCATATACTCACATCCAAACACTTAGGTTTTTACCTTATTTCATTCAAAAACACCTAAAATCCATCAAACACATTTTTATACACAAACTTCACACATTAAGCACTACATCACAATATAGTGCATAACTTAAATTGCTTGGCACTTAGGCCCTTAAATAACATGGCTCTTAGGCCCTTAAATTGCATAAACCTTAAACACTGAATTTCCACAATATATAAGCCTTTGACCTGCAATTACACACACTAAGACATATGTTCCTTTACTAGTCTCCTTGAGAACACCTTACTAAGTCATTCACCATTTGCTCTTTAGGTAGTTTTAACAAGCATCATAAGCTCATTTCTCCTAAGGCATTAAACCACATTGAGATAACATATTTACCTCTTTTCCACTCAAACTTCTTTCTTGTTTCCTTATAAACCGGTAAGGCATTTCTTTCCTTGTCAACTACTAAACAATATACCAACATTGAAATGAGTATATAAGCTTTATGCTTCATCTCATTGTAAACCCTAGTTACACATATTGTTTTAACACATTAAGGTAATTGTTTTACCTTGGAATTGGAAGAGAACTTGAATAAGTATCAAGAGAGGACTCCTCCTAGCCCTTGGAAGATTCAAATGAAGCTAAAACAAGCAAGGTGAAAACACCATTGTGAGGTGAATTTTCGGTCAACATGAAAACATGGAGGAAACATGGATTTTCTTTGAGTTTCCTTACCTTGAAGCAAAGGAGAGCAAGAATATGTGGAAAGGTGAGCTCAAGCTCCTTCAATGGTGAATCTTCATGGCATCAAAATTGAGTTCTTGAAGATTTGAAAAGGTAGAAATGTAGAGCTTGGTCTAACTAGAAGAAAGGTGGTCTTGAAATTAAATTTGGATCATGGAGCTAGAAGTTACAAGTGAAAGAAGATGGAGAATGGTATGGTTTGCTGTAGCAAAACCGATGGAGTTTGGGAGAAGATGAAGAAGGCTACGGTGGGTGTGAGTGGGAAAGAAAGAATGAAGATTGGAATTGCTTTTGGAAGATATTTACATGTTATAAAGGTAACTTCTACTTTTCACTTACTTTTCCTTCTTTCTTTAATTTTTACTAGCTCATGGTGGTGAGTCACCACATAATAAAACCGGCCCCCATATTTAGAAGGGTGTTTTGGTCTTTGTTGACCAATTAACTTACTTATAATAACATATGTTACAAACTAGCTTATAAAAGTCACTATTCACAAAAACAAGGCACTTAGAAGTGAAATTTTTGATTTCCTATTGATATAGACATCCAAATGTGATACTATATAGTACACATGTTAATTAAAGAGTAATGATGGCATTTAGCCATTCAAAACTCATTTACAAGACAATTTTTCAAAAACGTGCTTTAAGACTCCTTAAAGCACTTTTTGTGTTTTAACTTGTTTTCAAGCTTGGTTTTCTTTGGTAATTGATTTAATATGTTCATTAACATATTTATAAGGTATAGGTATGACCATTAGGTCTTATACAAATTTATCCCAAGCTTAGAGCACATTTTTGCTCATATTGACTTTAAGGTATTTTCTTGTGTTTTGTTTGGTTCCAGTGTCTACCAAGGTTTCCTAAGGACTTAATTAGCCCTATTAAATCATAATTGAATATTATTAAGTCTTGGTAGGCTCTTTGGGTCCTAACCAAGTTCACTCATAGCTTAGAGCATGTTTTTGCTCAAGCCGTATCTTAGTGCTTTATTGCATTTACTATAGTTTAAATTGTTCACTGATGTCTCTAAGGCACTTTTTAGCCTTTACATACCATAGTTTAGTATTTTAACCCACATATCAAGGTTTGGGGTATTTCAATTAATGTGATTAGATATTTAATCCATGTTTAATTAGTTTGGGGTATTTCAATTACAAACCAAATCCAACTAAATGAGCAACTAACTGAATACAACAACCTCCTTAATACAACACAAAATAAAACCAAAGGTGATTGTGGAAAAACACATCAGCTACCCCCGTGTCCCGCACTCCGGCTTGAGTCTTCTTTAATAACCTGGAATGTTTGGCCCATTGAAGGGCTCAGCAATCGAAATGCTTGTATGCTAAATGTAGTCTTAAATCATCAAGATTCCCTAAGTCGTTTTAGCCATCTTGATATTATATTCTTTACATGTAATACCGGTTTACAATAATAGTAATAACTGTAAACACTCAACAATGACATACAACTCACCTGTAAACATCAATGTACAATAGTACACAACACCAATAACCACACATCAATAATCCATAACAATAACCAATAACCTTATATCAATAACAATAACCAATAATCACACATCAGTATTTCCACAAGATACGCGTATTAAACTGTACTTGTTAGTTGGCCACTGGCCCTTATCCTTTAAACCAATCACTTAACCTTTTCCAATTAAATTCCACCTCAGGCGTCATGATAAGACAACCCTTAATAACTTATTAATGGACGATAGTCCCCTGGGTTCCAATGGAACCGTTACCAGCTGACCTTATGGCCCTGGATAAATATTGACCGATCCGGTTGAACCTGTGCACCAACGGCAGTGCCCTCCGCCATCGTCGAATGTGCACAATGGATTCCCTTGAGTGACTCCCCATTGAAGTCTCTCGTAGTGATCACGATGCACAACCAGAAAGTCGAAACAGTCTGGATTCCTCTCTTAATAAATTAGCCCTTCAGTTAGTGATACAATATCAATCCTTTAGTTAAGACTATAACAGTTGACCATCAGTTAGGTTTCATAATACCTAAAGGTCAGTTAGTCTTGCTCCAGTTTAGATGTATAAACTTCCAGTCATAAGACGTTCGCGTATAAATAAAACGCACAGTGTTGAGCAATATAGTATACAAAACAATATACATAAAATCATAGATATCACTCTTAAGCAATTAAACACATAACGTCTGGACCTTAGGAAAATCCTCAGGACATTCAGACCACACAATTAACATACCGTTCACCAAGTAACTGCTAGCTTGACAAATTCCTGTTCAGTAGTTCCTTCCCGAACGCTGTTATATAAACATGCAATACCGGGTAATATTAATATAACTATTCATTAAATATTAAAGTACTGTCACTGTAGCGTTTATACTTGTTGTATAATAACTTTGTATGTTCTTTATTTCCCCCTGTTATTTAACAGTGGTTCTAGATAGTTCATCAGTTCATTATTTTATGTAGTATTCACATGTGATAATGAATTTCCATTGTACTGTATATCTTTATTTCATTAATCAAATATCCATAACTATTTCCTCTTATTCTATATACCAATATAATTTGGTTGTCTTTATTATAACCACAATTATTTCATAAATTTTATACTATTCTCCATAATATACCATAGTACATTATATTACCTAGTTTTACTTCCTTTCTTTATTAAATTACAAAACCAACCTTTTCAACTTCGGTAACCATTATTTGAACCCATTAATTTTTACAACTTACCAAATATCCATATAACTTTATAATTTACGAATTGCCACCTTAACCTCTCGGTAATTACCAAATGAATATTCTAATTTTTATAAATTACCAAATAATCCCTTAAATTTTCGGTTTCCATATTTATTTCCCATAACTACATTTTAACCCCAAAACTTTTATGTAAGTTACATATCAACTTATAAACCATAGTTTTATTATTTAATTTCCTTAATTACCGAGACAACTCTTATACTTTTATAAATTGCCAAATAACCTTATAACTTTTATAATTCATTAATTATCCACATTAACTTTCGGAAATTGCAAAACAAATATATTAGTTTTTATAAATTACCAAATGACCACACTTATTTTTGGTCTTAACATGTAATTCTCTTATATTCACAATTTAACCTCAAAACTTTATATAAGTTACATATTAACTTATAAACTATAGTTTTAATATTTAATTTTCTTAAATAACCGAATTGGCCCATATACTTTTATAAATTACATTTCCACCCCTTGTCCAATTCGGTCTTTACTTAATGATTTCTATAATTTACATATTCACCCCATAACTTTTATAAACTTAATATTTTATGTCATAAATCATTTTAACCCAAATTTTTTGGTCAACACTTTGACCAAGACTTAAATTCATAATTAATACTTTAATATACCCATAAATTCATATGTAATTCTCGGCCATACACCATAGTTTCCAATATTTACAAAATAGTCCCAAAACTTTATAAAATGTTATTTTAACATCTAACCACTTATTTAAATTCATCAAAATTCATAATATTCACTTCTACCTTATATTATATCATAATTACACCAATAAACTCCTTAAGCTCTCGGTATTCATTATTTGTACACTAAACTTTTCAAATTTTACATTTTAGCCACATAACTTTATAAACTAGCCATATAAATACTTGTAGCTATTTTAATGTTCCCAAAATTCATGATATAAGTTAATATACTTATATATTTCAAAATCACCCAAATAATATATTTAACTCTTGGCTTTAATAAACTTTTACTATATAGTTTTAAAACTTGATTTAAACCTTATAATAAATACATATAAATGTATATAAGCCATATAACACTTCTAAAAATTATGCTAATGACTTAGAATGATTATAAACTCAAAATAGGACATATTATCCTTAGACAATTCGGTTTGATTGTATATGTATCATATTTAATTTTTGTGACACAATTTTATACCTTAAGGTAATAATCTTACCTTATATGTTATAAACTATTTTCTTAGTATTATAACATATGATTTTTGGCCCTAATTTATCTAGGCTTTATACATAATTTTTATACCAAAGTTTGAAGCTTAAATCAAGCTTAAACTTAATAAACCTTAATTATATAAACTTACTCCTTAAATCAAGAAAATTCTTGTACTTGATTTCTCCTTGAACTCCAAGCTCTCCAAATGCTATTTTGATGAAGAGAATTCGGCCTCCTTGAATATATTTAGGAGATCCATTTGTTAGACTTCTAACAAGGATTTATAAATAAGATTTGGAGTAGTTTTACAAGAGTTTACCTTAGGAATTTTTCAAGGAATTTTCAGTAGACCTTGAGATGGTTGTAGATCTAAATCTCCTTCATGAAATAATGAAGAAAATATAGATTTATGATCCTTGAATTTTTGGAAATGATTTAAGTATTTTTGCTAGGATTTTTAACATGAAAATATACCTTAACTTGATCTTGTTGTTCCTTGTGTTGTTGTTGAATTTAGGAACCTCCTTGGAGCATTAAAGCTTGGCGAAAACTTGTAGGTTTGCTAGGATGAATCTTGCTTCAAGACTTAGTAGATTTAACTAGGAAATTACATAGAAATGGTGTTAGAACTTAATACACCATTAATGGAGCTTAGAAGCTCTAAGGAGTAAACTAGCAAATGAAGAAGAAAAGAGAGAAGAAGAGAGGCTTACCAAATCGGCCAAAGGAAAGGCAAAGGAAGAACGAAGCTCATGTAAGGTATTAGAAGAAGGCTTAGGAATGAATCAATTTCTTTTGATAAAAATGGTCAAATTTGACAAGATTTTCCTTTGTTTATTCCCTTGATTATTGGTTCTATAAATGACCATATTTGATGCTCTCTTTTGGCTGATGACAAGGACTAATGGAGATTGATTGTCAATTAACACAAGAGGACAAGATCTAAGTTAGGTAAGTGTTTTCTTTTGATTTTTCTAAGCTAAATTGTCTTCCTTTCCTCCTTGTTTATACGGTAGTGTATGTGTAGATTGGCCACTGATTTTAGTTGATTTAAGACAAGAGAACATGCCTAGGTTAGCTAGGTATTTTAGTTGAATTTTATAAGGCAAATTGAGCCTCATTCTCTTGCATAAAATCGGCACATATGAGTTGTATAAGACAATGGACTTTTGTTGTATTAGGCAATGGATTATGCTTAGTTAGGTAGTTGTCTTTCTTGACTACTTTTGACAGCAATAATTCCCCTTCTTCACTGATCACAATCGGCCGCCATAAGGTGAGTAACATGGGTTGTTTTTGTTTGATTCTTGCAACTTTACATTATAGTAGTCTAGCATTACTTTTGGTGTATTTTATTTCATTGCTTTTGTTTAAACTAATCCTCTTGTTTTTCCTGCTGGTTTCATACGGTAGATAAGGCTTATTTGGCTGTACTTGCTTAATACATTAACATATAATACATGATAGGATGAGTCATTATCTATTAAGCAATTTTCTAGGCCAAAACTAGTCAATTTTGACCATAAATGGCGCCCACAATGGAGGCTAGATGGGGTAGATTTTTAATTTTATTTTTGTTACACTATATTGTACTAAGACCATACTAATATGTGTAATAGGTTCCAACATTTAATTGGTACATTTACACCATGGTAAAAGATTAAAGTTTTAAGGTAAAAATGCTGATTTTAGGTACCTTTTTGACTCAAAAATAGCTCCTGGTTGTGCTATGATTTTAGCAATGGAATTAATTGATTTAGATGTTCAACTTATCCCCTTTTAAGATTATTAACTCGTGGCTCCTCAAAAACTTCAAGGCAATTGCGTAAAACGCATTTTTGTGACACCGAAGGTGCGTTTTTGTGCTTAAAGGATTTACTGGAAAATAATTAGTCGCTATGAGTTCCAAGTGTTTATTGACATTATTTTTAGTCAATAATAATATTTTAAGGTGTTACATTGAGTTATATGGGGTTATATAAACTCGTAACTCAATTTTCGGGCTACCGGGACACTCCCGGGGCAAAAAGGAGCGTTAAGAAATTTCCCCGAGCACTTTGTGTATTTTTGAAAAAGTAGCTCAAGCATTCTCTTTAGAATGGTGAAAATTAATGATAGGAACTCTTAGAATAATTTATATTGGAGTTTGTGCCACCTCGGTACCTCTCCGGGGCACTCCCGGGAGTTTATGGGGCCCTCATCGGGAACCTCCGAGCACTTTGTTTTTAACTGAGAATTTATCTTGAGAACTTCAGCTTAAATGTTTATTAAAGTGTTATTGTGCATTTAGAAAGAAGTGTAATGTTTTACTTTATTTAATAAAGTATTTCTAGGACTTTCAGGCCTTAAGGGGCCCTTAAGGGAACTCCCGGGCATCTTGTATTTTTACTCAGTTCTAACTGAGGACTTGTGTTTTAAAGGTCATAAAATTATCCTTGATTAACTTCATATGAGTTTTATAGCTTATATAACTTGTTTAGTTTAAGGTCGGGCTTTAACGCACGTTTTTGACCTTAAGGAGTTTAGGTGCGTTTTAACGCCCAAGTGCTTATATACTTTCTTAGGGTTTAATAATCCCCCAAATAATACTTATTTATCATTATTTAATTATTTAAATGTTAGGGGTATTTCAGTCTACCCCCCTTAAAAGGACTTCGTCCCGAAGTCATAACTTCTACTTACATATCCTATGGAATCAAGTTCCTCATATCTATTCCCTGTATGCTTATCATTTCTGGGTGTCAGTACTATATTGACACCTCTACATTCCATCAGTAATATGAGTGTATACAATTTGTACATACACATAATCTTGCTCATGGCAAACAATGTAATCATAGCATAAGTAATTTGATAAATACTGTAAAATAAATAAGTGTCCCAATTTCCTAGCTATCCCACTAGGTCATCACTGCACAAATGCAATACCAAAACACTCAGTCCTACAGAGTGCAGAGGCGTAAACCCTTGGCAGTGAATCTCTTGTGTGATTGTAGGAGTAAATATAGTGCAAGTAAATAAGTGTACTTTTATTAATCAACCAAGTGTTACATAAAATACATAAATATCAAGTGTTACATAGAACACATAAATATCAAGTGTTACATAGAACACATAAATAACCATTCAAGTGTCACATAGGACATAACAATAACCAACCAAGTGTCACATAGGACATATCAATAACCACTCAACCAATTGCACACAAGCGCAACAATCAAGCACAAACAACCAATTACAAAACCAGTATAGACTGCAGATATGCAAGTCTGAAATACCCCAAACCTTAGAATGTTGTTTAAACATTAAAATATGGTATATTAAGACTAAAAAGAGAGTCTTAGAAACATTCGTAAACAATTTAAACCATAGAAAACACAAATAAATGCTTAAGGTCAATAAAGACCAAAATGTGCTCTAAGCTTGGGATAAGCTTGGTTAAGACCTAATAAGCTTACCAAGACCTCATTTATATATTAATGAACATATTAAACCAATTACCAAAGAAAACCAAGCATGAAAACAAGTTAAAACACAAAATGTGCTTTAAGGAGTCTTAAAGCACTTTTTGAAAAATTGTCTTGTAAATGGGTTTTGAGTGGCTAAATGTCCATCATTACTCCTTAATTAATATGTGTACTACTTAGTATCTCATTAGGAAGTCTAAATCAATGGGAAATTAAAAATTTCACAACAATGTGCCTTATTTTAGTGAATAGTAACTAAATTAAGCTAGTTTATAACATAAGTCAATATAAGTAAGTAAATTGGTCAACAAAGACCAAAACACCCCTAAGTACATAAAGGGGGCCGGGTTTTATAAGGTGAGTCACACCTTTGCTAGTTTACAAGTAAATAAGTAATGATAAAGTAAGTTACTATTTACTTTAAGTATAAATATCTTACAAACTCACCTTTCCTTCTTTATCTTCTTTCCTTCTTTGTTCCCAGCGCTTCCAACCTCTCTTCCTCCTCTCCATTCACGGTTTTGATACAGCCATATACCATTCTCTATCTTTGTTTGTCCATAACTCCTAGCTCCATGCTCCAAAAATAATTTCAAGACCACCATTCTCTTAGTTTAGTCAAGCTCTACAATCTTGTCTTTTCAAAACTCCAAAACCTCCATTTCGGTGCCAAGAGGAATCACCATGTGAAATACCCCAAACCTTGATATGTGGTTTAAATATCAAATTATGTTATATAAAGGCTAAAAAGTGCCTTAGAAACATCAGTGAACAATTTAAACATAGTAAAGTGCAATAAAGCACTAAGACACAGTTTGAGCAAAAACATGCTCTAAGCTATGAGTGAACTTGGTTAGGACCCAAAGAGCCTACCAAGACTTGAACATTTAATTATGATTTAATGAGGCTAAATAAGTCCTTAGGAAACTTTGGTAGACAATGAAACCAAACAAAACACAAGGTAATACCTTAAAGTGAATATGAGCAAAAATGTGCTCTAAGCTTGGGATGAATGTGTATAAGACCTAATGGTCACACCTATACCTTATTTATATGTTAATGAACATATTAATTAATTACTAAAGAAAACCAAGCTTGAAAACAAGTTAAAACACAAAATGTGCTTTAAGGAGTCTTAAAGCACGTTTTTGAAAAATTGTCTTGTAAATGAGTTTTGAATGGCTAAATGTCCATCATTACTCTTTAATTAACATGTGTACTATAGTATCACATTTGGGTGGCCATATTAGTGGGAAATCAAAAATTTCACTTCTATGTGCCTTGTTATAGGTGAATAGTGATTTTTATAACTAGTTTGTAAATAATGTTATAAGTAATTAAATTGGTCAACAAAGACCATAATACCTCCTAGGCATATGGGGGCCGGTTTTCATGGTGTGAGTCACCAACATGTAAAAGAAATCAAATAAGTAAACTTAAGCTTAAAGTAAAGTACTATTTGCTTAACTTACAAATATCTTCAAAAGTAACTTCTATCTTCATTCTCCCTTCCTTTCCTTCATTTCCCACGGTTCCAAACACCACCACCAACCTCTCTTCTTCATTCTCTCTCGGTAATACCACTACCTCCATGAGAACTCAAGCTTTGAACTCTTGTCAAATCTTGCTCTCTTGACCAAATCAAAACAAAACACCACCATTCTCTTAGTTAAGCCAAGCTCTACAATCTTGTCTCTTCAAAACTTCAAAACCTCCATTTCGGTGCCAAGAGAAACCACCATGGGAGGAGCTTGAGCTCATCTTTTCACATATTCTTGTTCTCCTTTGCTTCAAGGTAAGGAAACTCAAAGAAAATCCATGTTTTCCATGTGTTTTTTGTTGTCCGAAAATTCACCATTAATGGAGCTCTTATATTGCCTTGTTCTAGCTTCATTTGAATCTTCCAAGGGCTAGGAGGAGTCCTCTCTTGATACTTATTCAAACACCCTCCAAAGTTCAAGGTAAAACAAGTACATTAATGTTTTTGAAACAATGTAAATCTAGGGTTTACAATGAGATAAAGCTTAAAGCTTATATACTCATTTTAATGTTGGTATATTGTTTAGTTGTTGGCAAGGAACCAAATGCCCTACCGGTTTTACAAGGAACCAAGAAAGAATTTGTGAGGAAAAAGAGGTAAACAAACTATCTCAATGTAGTTTAAATGCCTTAGGAACATGAGCTTGATTTGCTTGATAAAATACCTAAGGAGCCAATGGTGAGTGACCTAGTAAAGTGTTCTCAAGGAGACTAGTAAAAGAACATATGTTCTGGTGTATGTATTTGCAGGTCAAAGGCATTATTTATGTGGGAAATTCAGTGTTTATGGTTTATGTTATTTAAGGGCCTAAGAGCCATGTTGTTTAAGGGCCTAAGTGCCAAGCAATTTAAGTTATGCACTATATTGTGATGTAGTGCTTAATGTGTGAAGTTTGAGTATAAAGATGTGTTTGATGGATTTTAGGTGTTTTGAGTGAAATAAGGTAAAAACCTAAGTGGTTGGATGTGAGTATATACTAGAGAAGCTATGGCCAAATTTGGGAAATGTGTAAGAAGTTTTAAGTGTTTAATATGAGTGTTGGTGAACTAGGGAGGGGCAAAGGTGAATGAATGATTACTAGAGAAGAAAACATGTATTAAAGTGACTTAGAGTGATGCAAGGATTTAGGTGTTGTCTTTGAAGTTCTAGGAATTCAATGTGCGTTTAGTGGATGTGTGTAAGTCTTGGAGGAGTTGTTTAAGGTTTAGGTAAGGTTAGTGTTCAAGGAACAAGTGATGTTTGGGTATGATGTGAAAAGGAGATTTAGTTAGTAAGAAAAGAAGTTGAGGGATGATGATAAGGTGTAGAGGAAACACCTTGGTATTGTGGTCATTATAGGTGAAATGCCACCTAGGAATCATAAGGAGAAAGCATTGTAAGTGTTAGGAATTTTGTGGAGATATAAGTAAAGGTTTAAGGAATTAGGAAAAATAGTTTTGTGAATGTTTAAGAATATCCTAAGGGTGTGTTTGAAGTGCCAAATGATGTTAGAACACATTAAGAGGCCTTAGGAGAAGTTTGGTGAAGATTTGACAAAGTTTGGGTAAGTTTAGGAGGCGACCGACCCAGGGGCCGACCCAGTTTGTGGGTCGGTCGAGCCTCTGTAAATGTTAGGAATGTGTTCGGTAATGGTCCGACCCAAAAGGGTGGGTCGGACATGGGTCGGTCGGTCAAGTTTCAAAGGTGGAAAAATGTTCGCACATGGACCGACCCAGAATGGTGGGTCGGACGTGGGTCGGAGGGCATGTTAATAAGGAAGTAAAAAGGGTTCTGTAATGGACCGACCCAGATGTGGGTCGGTCGGTGGGTCGGTCGGACCAAAGATTGTTTAAGGTTATGAAATGATGTGTAATAATGGGGATTGATAGGTAATGATGTTATAAGGATGTTAAGGACAAGTTAGGTGAGTTTTAATGACAATTAAGTGGGTTAAAAGTTGTATCAAATGTGAGAGTAAAACAAGTTAAAAATGTTAAGTAATGTAACTAAGTTAACGGGGAAAAATTAAGCATTGACATTGAATGATCAAGCAAACCCCGATGTTAATGAAAACACGTGTGATGTTAACAGTTGTTCGAGAATTTGCTCGAGGTACATAAATGGGCGTGATTAAGTGGACTCCGGTGACAGGTATGGTTTTCTTGCAACCTGTGTCTAACGGATTACACCGGCTTGTATGCCAATGTGTTTTTCTGTATGTTGCCACGTTATGATAAAACCATGAAACGAGTTTACAGTCATTATTGTTATTGTATGTTTACGTGCCGATACCGGTAACCTCTAATGCGCTTGAAGGACTAGTTAACCACTATTAGGTAAACGTAAGAGAACGGTATCCGGTAATAACGTTTCCGACCTAAGGAACGTTCTAACCACGGCTATGCGTGAGTTGGATATGTAATGTTTGTGCGTGGTGTTTGTATGTGAATGTATGACTCTCTTTTCCCTTGTGTATGTCTGACAAGACTTAACTCAATGTTTGTGATTGTTTAATAAAGTTCAAAGATGAACTTCTAATAAGTGCTAACGGGGGGAATGAGGAGTCCGGTCTGTTCCGGCCACGCGTGTGAGTATGGGGGTCGTTGTCATAGCAGGTTCGACTCTCTGTATGTATTGGTTGTTTTCCAATTTGGTTCCCAACCTACCCTTTAGCTTAACCAAGGCTATTACTGACTCACGTCGGGCCACAGGGGCATACTATTGTTATGTTTGTTTCGGTGTGCTTGGATCACTATATCCGAGACACCTTGTGTTAAGTTAACCGTTCATTTAACGAGACGGTAACGAGTTATGTAACGAGCTTATCATGAGACTGGCAACAATCTCTAGGCTCACCAGTATGTTGGTGATGTTTGGGTCGGTTCCTAAGAGAATCATTCCCGTTGTGTTATGTGTTTTGTTGTGATGCAATTTTATTGCGGTGTTATGTTGTGCACATGGAAACGTGCAAAGTGTTGTTAAGTGTTGTTACGTAGTGTATGTTAATGTTGTAAAATGTGAAGTGTGGGATCATGGAAATGATTCCAAGTTGTGATAAGAGGCATTTGAGGATAACCCGATTTAAGGGTATGTGTCGTCTATTAAGGAAGTAGCTCCGTTGGAGGAGAAACACTCTAGGCATGATGAATACCATGGGTGACTTGTTAAGTAGGATGTATTATCCGATTGTTGAGCCCATTGAGGCGAAATGTTTAATGTTGTGTGTTTGTGTTACATGTATGATTTAAATATAATCAACTGCATGCTAAGACGACAATTAGTTGTGCGTGGCCCGGTAGCATATGGGCTGCGGGATTACCATACCAGCAAAGGTGCTGAGCCCCTTGGGGCCACCCCTTTCTCTTCTTTTCCTATTTCAGGTACGAAGTGCTGGAAGCCGTGCGAGAGTAGGACGGGTAGACATTATACATGGGTAAACTTTTAAGTATATATATACAGTAGGTGTAGTAAGACCGATATTGTTGTCGGCACCAGTTATAAATACTCGGTATAGTTGGTAAGGTGTATATTGTTGTTGTTGATGTTAATGGAAAGGGATACTAATGTATAGTTGCTCGGGAATTTAGCCCATCAGACCGGTACATTGTGTATGTATTAGCCTTGTTAGCCACGTGGGTGGCTAACGGCGTGTAACACCAACAAGTTAAGTAGTGTGATGAGGTTGTTCTTCCGCTGCAGTTTGTTGTAAGTATGTTAACGTTGGATGGGGTGTTACACCATGGGAGGAGCTTGAGCTCATATTTTCACACCTTGTTGTTCTCCTTTGCTTCAAGGTAAGGAAACTCAAAGAAAATTTTCATTTCCTCTTGTTTTCATAAGTGACCGAAATCACCTTCTTCATGGTGTTTTCTTTTGCTTATTTTTTAGCTCATTCTAATCTTCAAGGGACTAGGTGGAGTCCTCTCTTGCTACTTAATTCAATCCCTACTCAATTCTAAGGTAAAACATTCATTTATGTGTTTTAAGACTGAAATACCCCAAACCTTGATATGTGGTTTAAATATCAAACTATGTTATATAAAGGCTAAAAGTGCCTTAGAAACGTTAGTGTACAACTTAAACCATAGTAAAACACAATAAAGCACTAAGACACAGTTTGAGCAAAAACATGCTCTAAGCTATGGTGAACTTGGTTAGGACCCAAAGAGCCTACCAAGACTTGATAACATTTAATTATGATTTGATAGGGCTAAATAAGTCCTTAGGAAACTTTGGTGGACAGTTAAACCAAATAAAACACAAGAAAATACCTTAAGTCAATATGAGCAAAATGTGCTAAGCTTGGGATAAATGTGTATAAGCCTAATGGTCATACCTATACTTTATAAATATGTTAATGAACATATAAATCAATTACCAAAAAAAACCAAGCTTGAAAACAAGTTAAAACACAAAATGTGCTTTAAGGAGTCTTAAAGCACGTTTTTGAAAAATTGTCTTGTAAATGAGTTTGAATGGCTAAATGTCCATCATTACTCTTTAATAACATGTGTACTATATAGTATCACATTTGGAAGTCTATATCAATGGGAAATCAAAAATTTCACAACAATGTGCCTTGTTTTTGTGAATAGTGATTTTTAAAGCTATTTTGTAACATATGTTATTATAAGTGAGACAATTGATTAATAAGTCTAAAATACCCCTAGGTACTTTGGGGGCCGGTTTTTAAGGTGTGGTGACCACCCTTGTTAATGCTAAGGAAATAAAGAATGACTAACTTAAGTACTATTTTTTTTAAGTACAAATATCTTCTAAAAAGCAAAACTTATCTCATTTCTCTCATTCCTTTCTTCATTTCAACGGCTCACTCTCTTCAACCTCTCTTCTTCTGTTCTCACGTTAAACAGCACCACCACCATGGAAGTCCACCTTTGAACCCTTGTAAAACCTAGCTCACTTAACCAAATCAAAAACAAACACCACCATTCTCTTCCTCTCATCAAGCTCTTCATTCATCTTCTCAAAATTTCAAGATCACCATTTCGGTGCCATGGAGTTCCACCATTGATGGAGCTTGAGCTTGTCTTTCCACATATTATTGATCTCCTTTGCTTCTAGGTAAGGAATCTCAAAGAAAATCAAGTTTCCTCTCCTTTTAGTACATGGCCGAAAATTCACCTCACCATGGTGTCTTTACCTTGCTTGTTTTAGCTTCATTTGAATCTTCCAAGGGCTAGGAGGAGTCCTCTCTTGATACTTATTCAAGTTCTTCCAATTCCAAGGTAAAACAATTACCTTAATGTGTTAAAACAATATGTGTAACTAGGGTTTACAATGAGATGAAGCATAATGCTTGAATACTCATTCTATTATTGTACATTGTTTAGAAGTTGACAAACAACCAACACCCCACCGGTTTTTACAAGGAAACAAGAAAGAAGTTTGTGAGGAAAAGAGGTAAACAAGCTATCTCAATGTAGTTTAAATGCCTTAGGAAAATGAGCTTGATTTGCTTAATAAAATACCTAAGGAGCCAATGGCAAATGAGCTAGTAAAATGCTCTCAAGGAGTTTTATTAGGGCATATGTATTGTTGGGTGTATTTGCAGGTCAAAGGCATTACTTATGGGGAAATTCAGTGTTTAAGGTTTATGCAATTAAGGGCCTAAGAGCCATGTTATTTAAGGGCCTAAGTGCCAAGCAATTTAAGTTATGCACTATATTGTGATGTAGTGCTTAATGTGTGAAGTTTGTGTGTAAAAATGTTCTTGATGGATTTTAGAGTTCTTGAATGAAATAAGGTAAAAACCTAAGTGTTTGGATGTGAGTATATACAAGGGAAGCTATGGCCAAATTTGGGAAATGTATAAGGAGTTTAAGTGCTTAAATGAACTTGGGTGAACTAGGAATTGTTAGGAATGGATACATGCTTCATTAAGGAAGAAAACATGCATTAAGGTGTTCTAAGGTGCTACAAGGATTTAGGCATTATCTTGGAAGTTCTAGAAATCCAATGAGTATTTTTAGGATGTATTAAAAGTCTTGGAGAAGTTTGTTAAGGTTAGGTTATGATAATGTGCAAGGTGGGAAATGTTTAGGTAAGGTTTTGAGAAAGGAACTTTGAGGAGTTGTGAAAAAGAAGGTTTGGTTAGTAAGAGAAGATGCTTGGGAGATGATGTTATGATGGTGAGGAAACACTTTGGTATAGAGGTTATTATGGGTGAAACACCACATAGGAAACCAAATGTAAATGTTACAAGTGTTATGAGATTTTGGGTGGAAATTGAGTAACAAGTCAAACATGGAACTAGGTGTGTTTGAGATGATATTTTGGCATTAGAATATACCTAAGATCATTTGGGAAGTTTATACAATTAAAGGAGGTGGAGAACTAATGCAACAAGACATGGAAATGCAATTTGACAATTCTGTAGCTTTGGTCGGGACCTAGGTCAGGGTAATGTCCCGGACCAGGCATTAAAAAGGGCCGAGAGTCGAACAAGGTTTGGTCCGGGACTTGGGGTGAGTACAAGGTCCCGGACCACCCTATTAAAACCGCCGAGAGTTTTCTAATGTGTTGGTCCGGGACTTAAGGTAAGGACCAAGTCCCGGACACTCTAAAAATGTTGTTAAGGTTGGAAAATGATGTCTAATGATGGGATTGATGGTTAATGATGTTATGAGGTTGTTAAGGACATGTTAGGTGAGTTTTAATGACAATTAAGTGGGTGGAAAGTTGTAATAAAATGTAAAAGTAAAACAAGTTAAAAAGTGAAGTTATGTAACTAAGTTAACGGGGAAAAATTATAAGCATTATACATTAAATAATCAAGCAACCCCGATGTTAATAAAAACACATGTAATGTTAACAGTTGTTCGAGAATTGCTCGAGAACATAAGTGGACATGATAAGGTGGACTCCGGTGACAGGTATGGTTTTCTTGCAACCTGTGTCCTACCGGATTACACCGGCTTGTATGCCAATGTGTTTTTCTGTATGTTTGCCACGTTATGAGATAAATCATGAAACGAGTTTATAGTCGTTATTGTTATTGTATGTTACGTGCCGATACCGGTAACCTCGAATGCTCTTGAAGGGCTAGTTGACCACTATTAGGTAAACGTAGGAGAACGGTATCCGGTGATAACGTTTCCGACCTAAGGAACGTTCTAACCACGGCTATGCGTGAGTTAGTTATGTAATGTTTGTGTGTGATGTTGGTGTATGAATGTATGACTCTCCCTTCCCTTGTGTGTCTAACAAGACTTAACCCAATGTTGTGATTGTTTAACTAAGTTCAATGATGAACTTCTGACAAGTGCTAACGGGGGGAGTGAGGAGTCCGGTCTGTTCCGGCCACGCGTGTGAGTATGGGGGTCGTGTCATAGCAGGTTCGATCTCCGTATGTTATGGTTGTTTTCCAATTTGGTTCCCAACCTTCCCTTAGCTTAACCAAGGCTATTACTGACTCACGTCGGGCCACAGGGGCATACTATTGTTAGTTTGTTTCGGTGTGCTTGGATCACTATATCCGAGACACCTTGTGTTAAGTAACCGTTCATTTAACGAGACGGTAACGAGTTATGTAACGAGCTTATCATGAGACTGGCAACATTCTCTAGGCTCACCAGTGTATTAGCAATGTTTGGGTCGGTTCCTAAGAGGACCATTCCCGTTATGTTATGTATCTTGTTGTGATGCAATATCTATTGCGGTGTTATGTTGTGCACGTGGAAACGTGCAAAGTGTTGTTAAGTGTTGTTATGTAGTGTATGTTATATGTTGTAAAATGTGGAGTATGTGGATCATGGATATGATCCCAGTTTGAGAAAAGAGGCGTTTAAGGATAACCCGATTTAAGGGTAAGTGTCGTCTGTTAAGGAAGTAGCTCCATTAGAGGAGGAACACTCTAGGGATATTGAATACCTTGAGTGACTTATTAAGTAAGGATATATTATCCGTTTGTTGAGCCCGTTGAGGCGAAATGATTATATGTTGTGTGTTTACAGTTGCATGCATGAATTAAAAATAATCAACCGCATGCTAAGACGACAATTAGTGTGCGTGGCCCGGTAGCATGGGGCTGCGGGATTACCATACCAGCAAAGGTGCTGAGCCCCTTGGGGGCCACCCTTTCTCTTCTTTTCCTATTTCAGGTACGAAGTGCTGGAAACCGTTCGAGAGTAGGACGGGTAGTCGCTGTACATGGGTAATCATTTAAGTGTATGTATACAGTAGGTGTAGTAAGACCGAAATTGTTGTCGGCACCAATTTATAAATACTCGGTATAGTGAAAGTTGTACGTTGTTGTTGTGTAATGGAAAGGGATAGTAATGTGTCGCTAGGGAATTTAGCCCATCAGACCGGTACAATGTATGTGTATTAGCCTTGTTAGCCACGTGGGTGGTAACGGCGTGTAACACCAGCGAGTTGAGTTTAATGAGTTGTGTATTCCGCTGCGCTGTGTTATGTATTGTTGTTGGATGGGGTGTTACAAAAAGTGGTATCAGAGAAGTATCGCTCTGATGACTGAATTACCGAGCTTAGGAAGTACCGAGTTAGGATTTAAGTACTTTGGGTTAAGGGTTGAGTGATAGCGTGAGAGATACGCTAGATAGGAATTACCAGTGTGTACTGGGAACCTACAATCTCCATCCCACCCTCCACAGTCCCTGTTTTATAACTTGGGAAACAACCAGAGAGATGAAAGTCCTCTCATACTCGGGAATACCCGATCTGGCTGTTATTGAATACCTCTAAGGGTACGGAGAACCTGTCATACGGGATCCTGAAAACTGAGAATCCCGGAGACGGTTCCCATCTAAACAATGTTAACCTCATTAAATAGTGAAGAATGAAGGATTTTGTGTATAAGAGAATAGAATTTCCGGCAACCTGGGTCGACATGCGGAGCAGTCGAGAATAACCAGCTTGCAACGCACCAATCGTGCAACAGGCAAGAAGTGGATTAGTAAAACCCGAGACGAGTGTCTACGGGACCACAGTTGATAAATAATACACCAACGGTATACCAACCGACAAGGGAACTACAACGTAGTGCCCAAATACGTGGAACGGGCTACAAAGTGAATACAATACTATGAAAAAGGGGTCTCCCAGAATGGGAAACACCCTAGTTGATGATCGTCATGTGAAGACAGTGAGAAGTCACCTAGAGGAGTTATTATCAAGGCAGTAAGATCAGTGAGGGCCAACAAGGCCACTGATGACAGTATGGGTAAAAACAATACCACAACCGGTATGTGTTAAACCGATAGCCAGTTAGCATGGCGCACTTGCCATGGCAAGTGCTGCTATAACAGGGCTGTTCGGGAAATTTATAACCACTACAAGTACTTAGTAAAGTACTAGAAAGTTAAGTGTGATCGTCATAACAGTGGAAGGGCCTGTTAGCCTAACCTCTGTAATTGTAAGTACACCAGTCAGCAAGGAGCTAGACTTGGTTAAGGTAAGAAGATGTTGTGAAACCATGAAAATTTTCTTTTAAAACCCAAAATTTATTCAAACCCCCTTTTCTTTTCAAAACCAGATGTTCTTTCAAACCAACACTTCTTTCTAACCTTCTTTTAAACCAAGCCAGTAAAACCAAGGACAGTTGACATAAACAATGGGTAAACTTCCCTCGATTAAGTTCGGGAAGCGGAATGAATATTGTCACGGGACAATATAAGGGAGTTGACAACAGAATGCTTCACCTAGGCGTGTGACGGACACTACGAGTGTACCAACTGAATTGTGGGACGACCGCACTCCGATAGGAGCTTGTGGGCCTGACAGACCTACTTATGGGTTAGTTGGGTAAGTAGCAATGTATCAGTATGGTACCCCACATATGTATACAAGTAGAGTCCGAAACACGGGAAGTAGTCGACTCCGTTCTACGGTCAGCAGTATAAGTCAAACAACAGCTAAGGATTACCATGAATGGTTGAAGTAGAGGAACCCAGTTAAGATAACTAGACTAAAGGAACTAGTGAATTCATTTCAAGGATATGTTTAAGAGTCAAGAGGTGCGAAGTGCACTAACTGTTATAAAAGACATCACACATGTCTTAAGAATTCCAAGGAATAAACATGATAGCTGGAACGGTGACCCAGCCTGTACATGGCAAGCAGATGCCTAATGTGGACACATTAATGTGCAATGAACGGGATGAAACTCCCAGAATGAGTACTTACACTACTAGGAAATGTTGATCTTCACAAAAGGAGATAATAAGCCATTTAAGAACGCAAACGGCGTGGCTAATGGAATGTACCAATAAGTGTGAAACAAATGTAAGGCATAACGTAACAACACCCAGGAGCAATCCTTGGGGTGTTCGCATCAACAATTGTTGAACGAAATGCACGATAGAAACACAAGGGTTGAAACTAACACCCAGTTTAGACATAAGTTGTCAGGGAACGGACTGACAATCCTAAGGGGCATTCCATGAAAGGAAACGGAATGCAACGACCTTGTCATGGAGCTCAAGGCAGCAAGGATTATAAGCCATAAGCAAGATATGCTATGAAAATTTGAGTTAATTATAGAAGTTTATGTAATACAAGTAAATAGAGTGGTAAACGAACCACTGCATTAAGAGTGGGGATACCTCTCGATATTGTGAGACCGCAGGAGCGGTAGTTATGTGAACCAAGCTCAAGAAATATGTTAAGGATGGATGATATTATTATTGAAAGTGAGCAGTTAGCTTAGTAGTATGTGTGTATAAAGTGAAGCACCGAACTAAATAACATCGGTTTAAGACTCGAGTGAGCAACGCTCCAGGAGTATTCAGTAGTCATCCAAAAGAATGACAAACCATAATACGAGTGATGTAAGTATATGCGTGGAAGTTAATGTGACAGTAAATACGATGTGAGTTAGTGTTATACAATAAGCACGGTGCGCAGTAAGCGACCGTTGTATAAGTGTTGTTAAATAATGATATGGCGGATAAGACCAGTTATGAGTTAAACTCAATGGACATGCAAGCAAGTGATGATACACAGACTGGGCAATAAGCCAATGGTCGGTACTATGTGATAAGGAACTCAGTGTGAATTCCTACTGCAATCACATAAGGGATTTACTGTCAAGAGTTTACGCCTCTGCACTCTGTATGACTGAGTGTTTTGGTATTGCACTTGCGCAGTAATGATCGAGTGGATAGCTAGGAATTGGAAACATGTTAATTGTGGAGGAATAATGTTATAATGGCGATGCATAGGAAATGCAAGACCGCACCAATAAAGGAGTACTTGTACAAAACCAAATGTGGAGACATGAATAACAGTAAGTGAGCACTACACACTAGGTAGTAGCTCAATCTCAACCGACAGTAAGTCGGAAGGAAACAAGTCAATCATTGTGAAATACATAGCTGTATACACAGTAAGTTGTTATGGAAGTGGATAGAAAGTTTATAACTCACCGAATTCGCTAACGGTAAAAGATACCACACATCGGTTGAGAAACCATTATTACCAAGATAAAGGTGATATTGGGGGTGTACAATACAGTAAGAATGACAAATGGGGCAACTAAGCCCTACAGTTGTCAGAGTTGCGCAGCAGACGCTAGTGAACCAGTGATTCAAATGTACAACGTGAATAACGAATATGAGTGGATGGCTAATTATTAACGCCTAGAAGCCTAACAGGCCAGAATCGAAACCAACTAAGAGTTTAAGCAAACTCCAATGATAATTCTTGGTTTAGGAACTAAACCGCCAATATGGTTAAGATCCTCTAATCAGAATCCATTGTGTAATGGACCGCGTGGAAGTTAAGATACTTCACGACGGCAAAACATTTTAAGCTAATGTTTAGTGATTGATTACGTGGGCGTAATCCCTTTTAAGGGGGGTAGAGCGCAAAACCACTTAGTGCATATTATCGTACAAGTGTACGTGATTTATGTTGTGCATAGTTATTGTTTGGATGATTGGTGTGTGTGTTACGTAAACATACGCATTCATTCATGGTTGAATTGTGGTAATTGCGCACAGAGGATGCGAATACCATTGTGATAAGTGTGTGTATTTGTTAACAATTGTGTGTGATAGTACAAATGTGGAGTAGAGAAGCTCCCGGGGGAACAAAAGCCCCGACAGTGTATAAATGTGAAACGGTGTGTCGTATTTTGATAAAATATATGTGTATATATACTATATAGTGATTCATAAAAGGGTATGAGACCAATATAAAACCTAATGAGAATAAGATTCCATAGGCAACAGGATTAAAGTGTATGGGAATAACTGATAGACGAAGTTCTATCCTTGGAGATGTATGATCATGATTAGAATGATTTAAAAGATAGAAAATTGGAAATGAGTGATTACTTGATGCTTGAAAATGAAGTGGGAGGTGGAACTTGATTTGCATGCGATCAAGGGAAGCCGAACACAAATTGGGGTGGAAGGATAGTTCAACACTGATGCTGATCACATCAGGGTTGGATGACTCTTGAAACTCCCTATAAGTGGTCACAAATAACCACGCTAATAAAAGAAGCAAAGAGCTTAAGTTGGACTTGGAGTTGTGTGTGTTTTCAAAAGGATTTTCAGTTGGTATTTATAAAACGTTGATAGATACTTTACATAATTAAAGTTCTCTTACTTAACCTCACAAGGAAATTTTAAATTTAAGTGATTGTTTTGATCTCCCAAAGGCACGGGGACGGAAGGCGTCCATCGCGACCGGGTTCTGCGGGATCACAGTGTGTATGTAAAAGATATTTTTGATTGCAATACATGCTATGACATATTGTTTGGTATGTGTGATAAATGTTATTTTGACTTTGATCTCCTAAAGTGTATGCTATCAAGACCTATGAGTCTAAATGTATTGTGTTACATAGACCTATGTGTCTAAAGGTTGTTATGTTACCCAAGACCAGTGAGTCAAAGGGGTTGTTATGTATGTGTAAATGTTGTTAAGATACCCGGACCATTGAGTCCGAGGTTATCATGTGAATATGTTATGTTATGTATGGATGTGAATGTGTTGCCCGGACCATTAAGTCCGAGGTTGTGATGTAAAGTGTATTTGGTTATGGAAGTTTTACCTCTATAAGTAATCCCCGTATTCTAATCCAAGATGTGAGGGAAGTGTAAACTTCGAGGACGAAGTTCTTTTAAGGGGGGTAGATTGAAATACCCCAAACCTTGATATGTGGTTTAAATATCAAACTATGTAATATAAAGGCTAAAAGTGCCTTAGAAACGTTAGTGTACAACTTAAACCATAGTAAAACACAATAAGCACTAAGACACAGTTTGAGCAAAAACATGCTCTAAGCTATGAGTGAACTTGGTTAGGACCCAAAGAGCCTACCAAGACTTGATAACATTTAATTATGATTTGATAGGGCTAAATAAGTCCTTAGGAAACTTTGGTGGACAGTTAAACCAAATAAAACACAAGAAAATACCTTAAAGTCAATATGAGCAAAAATGTGCTCTAAGCTTGGGATAAATGTGTATAAGGCCTAATGGTCATACCTATACTTTATAAATATGTTAATGAACATATTAAATCAATTACCAAAGAAAACCAAGCTTGAAAACAAGTTAAAACACAAAATGTGCTTTAAGGAGTCTTAAAGCACGTTTTTGAAAAATTGTCTTGTAAATGAGTTTTGAATGGCTAAATGTCCATCATTACTCTTTAATTAACATGTGTACTATATAGTATCACATTTGGAAGTCTATATCAATGGGAAATCAAAAATTTCACAACAATGTGCCTTGTTTTTGTGAATAGTGATTTTTATAAGCTATTTTGTAACATATGTTATTATAAGTGAGACAATTGATTAATAAAGTCTAAAATACCCCTAGGTACTATTGGGGGCCGGTTTTTAAGGTGTGGTGACTCACCACCCTTGTTAACATGCTAAGGAAATAAAGAATGACTAACTTAAGTACTATTTACTTTTTAAGTACAAATATCTTCTAAAAAGCAAACTTATCTCATTTCTCTCATTCCTTTCTTCATTTCACACGGCTCCACTCTCTTCAACCTCTCTTCTTGCTGTTCTCTCACGTTAAAACAGCACCACCACCATGGAAGTCCACCTTTGAACCCTTGTAAAACCTAGCTCACTTAACCAAATCAAAAACAAACACCACCATTCTCTTCCTCTCATCAAGCTCTTCATTCCTATCTTCTCAAAATTTCAAGATCACCATTTCGGTGCCATGGAGTTCCACCATTGATGGAGCTTGAGCTTGTCTTTCCACATATTATTGATCTCCTTTGCTTCTAGGTAAGGAATCTCAAAGAAAAATCAAGTTTCCTCTCCTTTTAGTACATGGCCGAAAATTCACCTCACCATGGTGTCTTTACCTTGCTTGTTTTAGCTTCATTTGAATCTTCCAAGGGCTAGGAGGAGTCCTCTCTTGATACTTATTCAAGTTCTCTTCCAATTCCAAGGTAAAACAATTACCTTAATGTGTTAAAACAATATGTGTAACTAGGGTTTACAATGAGATGAAGCATAATGCTTGAATACTCATTCTATATTTGTACATTGTTTAGAAGTTGACAAACAACCAAACACCCCACCGGTTTTACAAGGAAACAAGAAAGAAGTTTGTGAGGAAAAGAGGTAAACAAGCTATCTCAATGTAGTTTAAATGCCTTAGGAAAATGAGCTTGATTTGCTTAAAAAATACCTAAGGAGCCAATGGCAAATGAGCTAGTAAAATGCTCTCAAGGAGTTTATTAAGGGCATATGTATTGTTGGGTGTATTTGCAGGTCAAAGGCATTACTTATGTGGGAAATTCAGTGTTTAAGGTTTATGCAATTTAAGGGCCTAAGAGCCATGTTATTTAAGGGCCTAAGTGCCAAGCAATTTAAGTTATGCACTATATTGTGATGTAGTGCTTAATGTGTGAAGTTTGTGTGTAAAAATGTTCTTGATGGATTTTAGGAGTTCTTGAATGAAATAAGGTAAAAACCTAAGTGTTTGGATGTGAGTATTACAAGGGAAGCTATGGCCAAATTTGGGAAAATGTATAAGGAGTTTAAGTGCTTAAATGAACTTGGGTGAACTAGGAATTGTTAGGAATGGATACATGCTTCATTAAGGAAGAAAACATGCATTAAGGTGTTCTAAGGTGCTACAAGGATTTAGGCATTATCTTGGAAGTTCTAGAAATCCAATGAGTATTTTTAGGATGTATTAAAAGTCTTGGAGAAGTTTGTTTAAGGTTTAGGTTATGATAATGTGCAAGGTGGGAATAATGTTTAGGTAAGGTTTTGAGAAAGGAACTTTGAGGAGTTGTGAAAAGAAGGTTTGGTTAGTAAGAGAAGATGCTTGGGAGATGATGTTATGATGGTGAGGAAACACTTTGGTATAGAGGTTATTATGGGTGAAACACCACATAGGAAACCAAATGTAAATGTTACAAGTGTTATGAGATTTGGGTGGAAATTGAGTAACAAGTCAAACATGGAACTAGGTGTGTTTGAGATGATATTTTGGCATTAGAATATACCTAAGATCATTTGGGAAGTTTATACAATTAAAGGAGGTGGAGAACTAATGCAACAAGACATGGAAATGCAATTTTGACAATTCTGTAGCTTTGGTCCGGGACCTAGGTCATGGGTAATGTCCCGGACCAGGCATTAAAAAGGGCCGAGAGTCGAACAAGGTTTTGGTCCGGGACTTGGGGTGAGTACAAGGTCCCGGACCACCCTATTAAAACCGCCCGAGAGTTTTCTAATGTGTTGGTCCGGGACTTAAGGTAAGGACCAAGTCCCGGACCACTCTAAAAATGTTGTTTAAGGTTGGAAAATGATGTCTAATGATGGGGATTGATGGTTAATGTGTTATGAGGTTGTTAAGGACATGTTAGGTGAGTTTTAATGACAATTAAGTGGGTGGAAAGTTGTAAAAATGTGAAAGTAAACAAGTTAAAAAGTGAAGTTATGTAACTAAGTTAACGGGGAAAAATTATAAGCATTATACATTAAATAATCAAGCAACCCCGATGTTAATAAAAACACATGTAATGTTAACAGTTGTTCGAGAATTGCTCGAGGAACATAAGTGGACATGATAAGGTGGACTCCGGTGACAGGTATGGTTTTCTTGCAACCTGTGTCCTACCGGATTACACCGGCTTGTATGCCAATGTGTTTTTCTGTATGTTTGCCACGTTATGAGATAAATCATGAAACGAGTTTATAGTCGTTATTGTTATTGTATGTTACGTGCCGATACCGGTAACCTCGAATGCGCTTGAAGGGCTAGTTGACCACTATTAGGTAAACGTAGGAGAACGGTATCCGGTGATAACGTTTCCGACCTAAGGAACGTTCTAACCACGGCTATGCGTGAGTTAGTTATGTAATGTTTGTGTGTGATGTTGGTGTATGAATGTATGACCTCCCTTCCCTTGTGTGTGTCTAACAAGACTTAACCCAATGTTGTGATTGTTTAACTAAGTTCAATGAACTTCTGACAAGTGCTAACGGGGGGAGTGAGGAGTCCGGTCTGTTCCGGCCACGCGTGTGAGTATGGGGGTCGTTGTCATAGCAGGTTCGATCCTCTCCGTATGTTATGGTTGTTTTCCAATTTGGTTCCCAACCTTCCCTTTAGCTTAACCAAGGCTATTACTGACTCACGTCGGGCCACAGGGGCATACTATTGTTATGTTTGTTTCGGTGTGCTTGGATCACTATATCCGAGACACCTTGTGTTAAGTTAACCGTTCATTTAACGAGACGGTAACGAGTTATGTAACGAGCTTATCATGAGACTGGCAACATTCTCTAGGCTCACCAGTGTTAGCAATGTTTGGGTCGGTTCCTAAGAGGACCATTCCCGTTATGTTATGTATCTTTGTTGTGATGCAATATCTATTGCGGTGTTATGTTGTGCACGTGGAAACGTGCAAAGTGTTGTTAAGTGTTGTTATGTAGTGTATGTTATATGTTGTAAAATGTGGAGTATGTGGATCATGGATATGAATCCCAGTTTGAGAAAAGAGGCGTTTAAGGATAACCCGATTTAAGGGTAAGTGTCGTCTGTTAAGGAAGTAGCTCCATTAGAGGAGGAACACTCTAGGGATATTGAATACCTTGAGTGACTTATTAAGTAAGGATATATTATCCGTTTGTTGAGCCCGTTGAGGCGAAATGATTATATGTTGTGTGTTTACAGTTGCATGCATGAATTAAAAATAATCAACCGCATGCTAAGACGACAATTAGTTGTGCGTGGCCCGGTAGCATGTGGGCTGCGGGATTACCATACCAGCAAAGGTGCTGAGCCCCTTGGGGGCCACCCTTTCTCTTCTTTTCCTATTTCAGGTACGAAGTGCTGGAAACCGTTCGAGAGTAGGACGGGTAGTCGCTGTACATGGGTAATCATTTAAGTGTATGTATACAGTAGGTGTAGTAAGACCGAAATTGTTGTCGGCACCAATTTATAAATACTCGGTATAGTGAAAGTTGTACGTTGTTGTTGTTGTTAATGGAAAGGGATAGTAATGTGTAGTCGCTAGGGAATTTAGCCCATCAGACCGGTACAATGTATGTGTATTAGCCTTGTTAGCCACGTGGGTGGTTAACGGCGTGTAACACCAGCGAGTTGAGTTATTTGATGAGTTGTGTATTCCGCTGCAGATTGTTGTTATGTATTTGTTGTTGGATGGGGTGTTACAAAGACATTATATAACCTAGGGTTTACAATGAGATTAAGCATAAAGCTTGTATACTCATTTTATCATTTGTATAATGTTTAGAAGTTGACAAGCAACTAAAAGCCTTGCCAATTTAGTCAAGGAAACAAGAAAGAAGTTTGTGAGGAAAAGAGGTAAATATGGTAACCTAATGTAGTTTAAAGTCTTAGGAGAAATGAGCTTATGTTGCTTATTGAAATGATCTAAGGAGCCAATGGTGAATGACCTAGAAAAATTCTCTCAAGGGCTTAGTAAAAGGCATATGTATTGTTGAGTGTATTTGCAGGTCAAAGGCAAATATATTGTGGGAAATTCAGTGTTTGAGGTTTATGCAATTTAAGGACCTAAGAGCCATGCAATTTAAGGGCCTAAGTGCCAAGCAATTTAAATTATGCACTATATTGTTATGTAGTGTAGTTTAAGGCTTAGTTGTGTGTAAGAACTTTTTGTGTGAATAAATGTTCTTGAGTGTACAAGGGTGAGAAACCTTGTGTGGTGTGTAAGAAAATACTAGGGAGCCATGTCAAAATTTGAATAGAAAATAAGAAGTTTAGGTGTTTTAATGAAGTTTGATGACCAAGGGTTCACTAGGAATTGTTAAGGGTTGATTTGGTGAAAGGAAAGGGATTTAGGTGTTCATAGGTATGAGAATGACTTGGGCATTGTTCAAGGAAGTTTAGAGAATCAAATGGGTGATTGTAAGTATACCAAGGTAGTAGTAAGAGTGTGTTTTAGTCTTGTGCAAAGTTTGGTGAGCAATGAAAGGGAAATGCCTTGTGAGGGGTTTAAAACAAGAGCTTGTGAGAAGGACCTAGGAAGTTTGTGTAAAGGGGATTGTGGTAGTGCAAATGATGCTTAAAGAGATTATTATAAGGTAGTGAGGGAATACTTTGGTTAGATGAAGTCCTATGCAAGAATACAAGTTAAAAGTGTAAGAAAAAAAGACGTTCTAAGTGTTAAGGACTTAGTAAATGTTAGGTAAGAGTTTAGGGAGTTTTTGAGATGTTTAGAGAGGGTTTAAGTGTGCCCAAAAGATGTTATAACATGTGGGAGAACATGTGTAAAGCATAGGAAAAAATTGGGATGAATTTGGAGTTCAAAAGAGGAGAAAAGCACATTAGAAAATTGATTCTGCAGTGGACCGCCCCTACGGACCGCCCCTGTGGGGAGGTCCTGCTGAAATACCCCAAACCTTGATAAGTTGTTAAACATTTAAACTATGGTATGTAAAGGCTAAAAAGTGCCTTAGAAACATCAGTGAACAATCTAAACCATAGTAAGATGCAATAAAGCATAAGACTCAGTTTGAGCAAAAAACATGCTCTAAGCTTGGAGTGAACTTGGTTAGGACCCAAAGAGCCTACCAAGACTTAATAATATTTGATTATGATTTAATAAGGCCAATTAAGTCCTTAGGGAACTTTGGTAGACAGTTAAACCAAACAAAACACAGAAAATACCTTAAAGTCAATAAGAGCAAAATGTGCTTAAGTTGGGATAAATTGTATAAGACCTAAAGGTCATCCTATACCTTATAAATATGTTATGAACATATTAAATCAATTACTAAAGAAAACCAAGCTTGAAAACAAGTTAAAACACAAAATGTGCTTTAAGGAGTCTTAAAGCACATTTTTGAAAAATTGTCTTGTAAATGAGTTTTGAGTGGCTAAATGTCCATCATTACTCTTTAATTAACATGTGTACTACTTAGTATCACATTTGGAAGTCTAGATCAATGGGAAATCAAAAATTTCACATCTATGTGCCTTGTTTTAGTGAATAGTAACTATTATAAGCTAGTTTGTAACATATGTTATTATAAGTAATTTAATTGGTCAACTAAGACCAAAAACACCCTAAGTACATGGAGGGGGCGGTTTTCTAAGTGGTGACTCACCACCATGTAAAAATCAATTCAAGAAAGGAAGGAAAAAATTAGTAAAAAGAAGAAAGTTACTTTATAACATAAATATCTTCAAAGGTAGACCTCTCACCTCATTCTCTTTTTCTCCTTGTTCCCACCGTCTTCATCTCTCCTCTCTTCTTCAAAAACGATGGGCTATAGTAACCTCTCTTCTCCATCTTCATTTCCTTGCCAAATCCAACTCCATGCTCCAAATCAAATTCTAAGACCATATTGTCTTAGTTAGATCAAGCTCTACACTTCTATCTTTTCAAATCTTCAAGAACTCCATTTCGGTGCCATGGAGATTCACCATTGAAGGAGCTGAGCTCATATTTTCATGCCATTATTCTCTTATGCTTCAAGGTAAGGAAAATCAAAGAAAAACTATGTTTCCTCTCATTTGGTACATGTCCGAAAATTCACCTCACAATGGTGTCTTACCTTGCTTGTTTTAGCTTCATTTAAATCTTCCAAGGGCTAGGAGGAGTCCTCTCTTGATACTTATTCAAGCTCTCCCAATTCCAAGGTAAAACAATTACCTTAATGTGTTAAGACAATATATATAACCTAGGGTTTGTAAATGAGTTTAAGCATGAAGCTTGAATGCTCATTGGTGTTACTTGTATATTGATTAGAACATTGACAAGTAACCAAGTCCTCTTGCCGATTTCCAAACAAGGATGAACAAGAGTGTTCAAGTAAAAATCTTGAAGAAAAGAGGTAAATGTGCTAACCTAATGTAATTTATTCCTAAGGAAAAGTGAGCTTGTATTGCTTAATAAAATAACTAAGGAGCCAATGGTGAATGACCTAGTAAAATGCTCTCAAGGAAACTATTAAAGGGCATATGTGTTGTTGAGTGTATTTGCAGTTTGAAGGCAATATGTTATGTGGGAAATTCAGTGTTTAAGGTTTATGCAATTTAAGGGCCTAAGAGCCATGTTATTTAAGGTCCTAAGTGCCAAGCAATTTAAGTTATGCACTATATTGTGATGTAGTGTAGTTTAAGGATTTAGATGTGTGTAAAGGACATTCTTTGTGAAGATGAGTGTCTTGGATGGTTAAAGGAGGAAAAAACAATATGTTGGTGTGTAAGGAATGTGCATTAAGTGATTAAGTGTTTTTGGTTGTAAAAGGGTGAAAACCTAAGTGTTTGTGTGTGAGAATACTCTTGATGGATTTTAGGTGTTCTTGAATGTCTAATGGTGAAAGCTATGTGCTTTGGTATAGCAACGTGCTAGAAAAACCCATGTCAAAATTTAGATAATGTATAAGGAGTTCTAAGTGTCTAAAAAGAGTTTTGGTGAGTTTGGAAGTGTTGAGGATGATTAAATGTTTTACTAGGGAAGAAAGCATGTATTAAGGTGTTTAGAGTGCTACAAGGATTTAGACATTGTCTTGGAAGTTCTAGAAATCAAATGAGTGTTTTGGAACACACCAAAGTCATTTCGGAGTTGTTCTAGGGCTTAGGCAAACTTTGGAAAACAAGGAGAAGGAATAAACTTGTAAAAGGACTACAAGGATGACATAAGGAATTTAGTTGTAAGAAAAGATGCTTAAGAGTGGATGTTCAAATGGAGAAGAAATATTATGGTATAATGGTTACAATAGGCATGAAACACCACTTAGAAACCTAAGGAGGAAATACTATAAGTGTTAGAGATTTTGGTGGAATTTGGTTAAGTGTTTAAAGGCTTGGAAAATGAGTGTTTTGGCTTGTCCGAACATCCATCCGGACATGGACGTTCGGACAGGCCCTGTTGCGTAAAAATTCTCAGAGTCTCGAACTGTGTCCGAACTTCGGAAGTCCGGACACAGGTTCGGACAAATGAGATTTTACTTTGAAATTTTCCTCGACCCATGTCCGAACTTCCGAAGTCTGGACACATGTTCGGACATGCGTCTGTTTCCAGTTTTAAGTCACGGCTTGCGTCCGAACTTGGGAAGTCCGGACACAAGTTCGGACATGCCACTGTTTGGGCCAAAAATGTTGTTTAAGGATAGGAAAAGTTGTCGAAAAATGGTGATTAGTTAAGGATGATGTTATAAGATTGTAAAGGACGTGTTAAGTGAGTTATAATGACAATTTAGTGGGGGAAAAGTTGTATTAAAATGTAAAAGTAAAACAAGTTAAAATGTGTAGTTATGTAACTAAGTTAACGGGGAAAAGTTATAAGCATTAGACTTTAAACAATCATGTTACCCCGATGTTAATAAAAGTACATGTAATGTTATCAGTTGTCGAGAATTGCTCGAGGAACATAAGTGGACATGATAAAGTGGACTCTAGTGACAGGTATGGTTTTCTTGCAACCTGTGTCCTACCGGATTACACCGACTTGTATGCCAATGTGTTTTTCTGTATGTTTGCAACGTTGTAAGATAAAACATGTAATGATTTTACAGTAATTCTTTTATGTGGCGTGTTCAACTCCGATACCATTTAACCTCAGAAGTGTTACCCTTAGTTAACTGAGTCTAGGATCACATGAGAGTTCGGTATTCGGAGTAAACGACCCGAACCATGGGACGTTCTAACCACGGCTATGCGTGTGTTAATTGTGTGATATGTGTGTGTGAATGTAGGGATCTCCCTTGTATGTTTAACCCAGTTGTAATACTGTATGGTGTGTAGAGGTGATAGACTCCATAGCGGGGTTCTAACTAATATCTAAAAGTAAGTATGTACTAACAGTGGTGAGGAATCCGGTTAGGCCGGTCGCGCGTTGTTTGGGAGTGGGTATCCTTCTTAGCCTTACCCTTCTCTCTGTTATGGTTGTTTCCCTCACGGGTTATGATCTCCCATTAGCTTACTCCAAAGCTTAGCTATTCTGACTTATGATCGGTTTAGGGGGAACATGTGTCTGTGTGGTGTGTTCGGGTCACAAAACCCGAACCATCTTAACCTAAGTTACTCGTCCGACTATTAGGACGGTAATGAGTGTTGTATAACGAGCTTATCATGAGGGTGACATCATTCTCTACGCTCACCAGTGAATTAACAATGTTTGGGTCGGTTCCTAAGAGAACCGCTCCCGTTATGTTATGTGTTGTTGTTGTAATGCAATTTCTATTGCGATGTTGTTATGTGCACGTTGAAACGTGAAAAAGTGTTGTTATGTAGTGTGTAAAGTGTTGTAAAATGTGGAGTATGTGGATCATGGATATGATTCTCAGTTTGTGATAAGAGGCGTTTAAGGATAACCCGATTAGTGGGTAAGTGTCGTCTATTAAGGAAGTAGCTCCATTAGAGGAGGAACACTCTAGGAGTAATGAACACCATGAGTGACTTATCAAGTAGGGTGGTGTTATCTGTTGTTGAGCCCTTTGAGGTGGAATGTTTTGTGTTGTGTGTTTATAGTTACATGCATGATTTAAATGTAATCAACCGCATGCTAAGACGACAATTAGTTGTGCGTGGCCCGGTAGCATGCGGGCTGCGGGATTACCTTACCAGCAAAGGTGCTGAGCCCCTTGGGGGCCACCCTTTCTCTTCTTTCCTATTTCAGGTACAAGGAGCTGGAAGCCGTTCGAGAGTAGGACGGGGTTGTCGTATGTACATGGGTAATCTTTTACGTTATATATGTACAGTAGGTGTGGTAAGACCGAAATTGTTATCGGCATTAGTTTGTGAATACTCGGTACAGTCGAAAGGTGTATGTTGTTGTTGTTGTTAATGGAAAGGGACAGTAATGTGTAGTCGCTCAGGAATCTAGTCCATCAGACGGTACAATGTATATGTAATAGCCTTGTTAGCCACGTGGGTGGTTAACGGCGTGTAACACCAACGAGTTAAGTAATGTGATGAAGTATGTTTTCCGCTGCAGTTTGTTGTTAAGTGTGTTAATGTTGGATGGGGTGTTACAAAAATTGGTATCAGAGCGAAGTATCGCTCTGATGACTGAGTTACCGAGCTTAGGAAGTATCGAGTTAGGATTTTAGTACTTTGGGTTAAGGGTTGAGTGATAGCGTGAGAGATACGCTAGTTAGGTATTACCAGTGTGCACTGGAAACCTACAATATCCTTCCCACCCTCCACAATCCCTGTTTTATAACTCGGGGAAGAACGCCAGAGAGATGAAAGTCCTCTCATACTCGGGAATACCCGATCTGGCTGTTATTAAATACCTCTAAAGGTACGGAGAACCTGTCATACGGTAGATCCCGAAAACTGGGAATCCCGGAGACGGTTTCCATCTGAACAATGTCAACCGCATTTAGTAGCGAAGAATGAAGAATCTTGTGTATAGAAGAATGGAATTTCCGGCAACCTGGGTCGACATGCCGAGCAGTCGAGAATAACCAGCTTGCAACGCACTGACCATGCAACCAACAAGAAGTGCAGTAATGAAACCCGAGACGAGTGTCTACGGAACTACAGTTGTTAAATGATACACCAACGGTATGCCAACCGACAAAGGAACTACAACGTAGTACCCCAAACAAGAGACAAATCTCAGTAACCACGACAAATGCGTGGAATGGGCTACAAAGAAGATACGGTACTAAGTAAAAAGGGGTCTCCAAGAACGGGAGACACCCTAGTTAATGATTATCGCATGAGTACAGTGAGAAGTCGCCAAGAAGGTCAATTGTCAAGACTGTAAGATCAAGTGAGGGCCAACAAGGCCACTGATGACAGTGCGGGTAAAGAACAATACCACAACCGGTATGTGTTTAACCGAGAGCCAGTTAGCATGGCGCACTTGCTATAGCAAGTGCTGCTATAACAGGGCCGTTCGGGAAAATTTTTAACAAATATGAAGTACTTAGTAAAGTACCATGAAGTTAGGTGAGATCATCATAACTGTGGAAGGGCTTAACAGCCTAACCTTGTAATTGGAAGTACACCAGTCAGCAAGAAACTAGACTTGGTTAAAGCAAGAAGACGTTGTGAAACCATGAAAATTTTCTTTCAAACTTAGATTTATTCAAACTCTTTTCTTTCAAAACCAGATTTTCTTTCAAACCAATACTTCTTTCTAACCTTCTTCTAAACCAAACCAGTAAAACCAAGGGCAGTTGATAAAGATACAACAGTGGATAAACCTTCCCTTGATTAAGTTCGGGAAGCAGGGAATGCATATTGTCACAGGACAATATAAGGGGAGTTGACAACAGAATACTTCACCTAGGCGTGTGACGGACACTACGAGTGTACCAACTGTAATGTGGGACGACCGCACTGCGATAGGAGCTTGTGGGCCTGACAGACCTGCTTATGGGTTAGTTGGGTAAGTAGTAATGTATCAGTATGGTACCCCACATATGTATACGAGTAGAGTCCGGAACACGGGAGGTAGTCGACTCCGTACTACGGTCAGCAGTGTAAGTCAAACAAGAGCTAAGGATTACAAGGAATGGTTGAAGTTAAGGAACTCAGTTAAGTTAACGAGACTAAGGAATTAGTGAATTCCTTTCAAGGAAATGTCTAAGAGTCAGGAGGCCCGAAGTGCATTAACTGTTATGTAAAGACATAGCATATGTCTTAAAGGATCCTCAGGGATAAACATGATAGCTGGAACGGAGACCCAGCCTGTGCATGGCAAGGCAGATGCCTAATGTGGACACATTAATGTGCAATGAACGGGATGAAACTCCCATAATGAGTACCTACACTACCAGAAAATGTTGATCTTCACAGAAGAAGATAATAGGCCAGTTAAGAACGCAAACGGCGTGGCTAACTGAATATACCAATAAGTGTGAACCAGATGTAATGGCATAACTTAGTGACACCCAGGAGCAATCCTTGAAGGGTGTTCGCATCAACCAGTGTTGCACGAAATGACATGATAGAAACACAAGGGTTGAAACTAACACCCAGTTTAGACATGTGTTGTCAGGAGACGGACTGGCAATCCTAAGGGGCATCCCATGAAAGGAAACGTGATGCAACGACCTTGTCATGGAGCCCAATACAACCTCTAACCATGTAATGTTGTACAGAGAAGTACATGTGTGTGGACAGCCTACAATGAGCAGAGCTCGAGGCAGTAGGGCTACTAAGCCACAAGCAAATGTGTTATGTAAATTTGAGTCAATTGTGGAAGTCTAGGTTGTACAGGTAAATAGAGCGGAGAACGAACCACTGCTTTATGAGTGGGGATACCTCTCGATATTGTAAAGTGCAAGCGGTAGTAATGTGAACCAAGTTCAAGAAATATGTTAAGGGTCGATCATGTTGATATTGCGAGAAAGCAGTTAGTTTAGTAGAATGTGTGAATAAAGTGAAGCATCGAGCTGAATAATGCCGGCTTGTGACTCGAATGATCAATGCTCAAGGAGCATTCAGTAGTCATCCAAGTGAGTGCTGGACCATAATACGAATAATGTAAGTATATGTGTCAAAGTTAATGTGACAGTAAATACCATGTAAGTTAGTGTTATGCAATGAGTAAGAGCACGGTTTGCAGCAAGCGACCGTTGTATAAGTATTGTTGAATAATAATGTGGCAGATAAGACCAGTTATGAGTTAAACTCAGTGGAGATGCAAGGTAAGTGATGTTAAACAGACTGGGCAATAAGCCAGCGGTAGGTACTATGTGATGAGGAACTCAATGTGAATTCCATGGCTAATCGCATAAGAGATTTACTGTAAAGAGTTTACGCCTCTGCACTCTGTATGACTGAGTGTTTTGGTATTGCATTTGAACAGTAATGATCGAGTGCGATGGAAGGGGTTTTGGAAATGTTAATTGTGGTAGAATTAGAAAGCAGCTTATAACCACATAGTGACCGATGCATAGGAAATGCAAGGTCGTACCAGTGAAAGGACACTTGTACAAGACCAAATGTGGAGGCATGATTAGCAACAAGTGACTGCAGTAACACAAAATACTAGATATCGGTATGGAATATACCTCAAGTGTGGGAAATAGCTGAGAGAGCACTACACACTAGGTAGTAGCTCAACCTCAACTGACAGTAAGTCGGAAGGAAACAAGTCAATCGTTGTGAAATACATAGCTCTATACACAGTAAGTTATTAGAGAAATGGATGGAAAGTTTTGTAACTCACCGAGTTCGCTAACGGTAAGAGATACCACGCGTCGGTTGAGAAACCGTTATTACCAAGATAAAGGTGATAATTGGTGATGTACAATACAGTAAGAATAATGTATGGGGCAAACTAAGCCCTACAGTTATTAGAGTTGCGCAGCAGCAACTAGTGAGCCAGTGATTCAAGTATTGAATGTCCATACCGAGCATGAGTGAATGGCTAATTATTAATGCCTAGAAGCCTCACGGCCAGAACCGAAACCAGCTAAGAGTTTAAACAAACTCCAATGGGAATTCTTGGTTTAGGGACTAAACCGCTAATATGGTTAAGATCCTCTAATCAGAATCCATTGTATAATAGACCGCGTGGAAGTTAAAACACTTCACGATGGCAGAACATTTTAAGCAAATGTTTAGTGATTGATTACGTCGGCGTAATCCCTTTTAAGGGGGGTAGAGCGCAAAACCACTTAGTGTGTATTACCGTACAAGTGTACGTGACTTATGTTGTGCATAGCACAAATAATTTGTTTTGATGATTGGTGCGTGTGTTACGTAAACATACACATTCATTCATGGTTTAATTGTGGTAATTGCGCACAGAAGATGCGAATACCATTGTGATAAGTGTGTTGATTTATTAACAGTTGTGTGTTATGGTACAAGTGTGGGGAGTAGAGAAACTCCCAGGGAACAAAAACCCCGACAGTGTATAAATGTGAAACTGTGTGTGGTATTTTGATAAAATATATGTGTATATATATACTATATAGTGATTCATGAAAGGGTATGAAACCGACATAGAACCTAGTGAGAATAAGATTCCCTAGGTAACAACATTAAAGTAAATGGAAATAACTGATAGACGAAGTTCTATCCCTTGGAGATGTTATGATCATGACTAGAATGATTTAAAAGATAGAAAATTGGAAATGAGTGATTTATTTGATTCTTGAAAATGAAGTGGGAGGTGGAACTTGATTTGCATGCGATCAAGGGAAGCCAAACACAAATTGGGGTGGAAGGATAGTTCGACACTGATGCTGATCACATTAGGGTTGAATGATTCTTGAAGCTCCCCTTAAGTGGTCACAAATAACCACGCTAAGAAAAGAAGCAAAGAGCATAAGTTGGACTTGGAGTTGTATGTAGTTTCAAAAAGGATTTTGAATTGGTATTTATAAAACATCGATAGATACTTTGCATAATTAAAGTTCTCTTACTTAACCTCACAAAAAAAAATTAAAGTAAGTGATTGCTTTGATCTCCCAAAGGAACGGGGACGGAAGGTGTCCATCGCGACCGGGTTCTGCGGGATCACAGTACATATAAAAGATATTTTTGATTGTTATACATGCTATGACATGTTGTGTGGTATGTGTAATAGATATTATTTGACCTTGAGTCCCAAAAGTGTATGTTATCAAGACCTATGAGTCTAAATGTTGTTGTTTACATAGACCTATGTGTCTAAAGGCTGTTATGTTATCAAGACCTATGTGTCTAAATGTTGTTATGTTACCCAAGACCAGAGAGTCTAAGGGTTGTTATGTGTAAATGTTGTTAAGATACCCGGACCATTGAGTCCGAGGTTATCATGTGAATATGTTATGTTATGTATGGATGTGAATGTGTTACCCGGACCATTAAGTCCGAGGGTGTGATGTAAAATATGTTTGGTTATGGAAGTTTATTTCCAAGTGATTCCTGCGTTCTAATCCAAATGATATGTGGGAAGTGTAAACTTCGAGGATGAAGTTCTTTTAAGGGGGGTAGATTGAAATACCCAAACCTTGATATGTTGTTAAACATTTAAACTATGGTATGTAAAGGCTAAAAAGTGCCTTAGAAACATCAGTGAACAATCTAAACCATAGTAAGATGCAATAAAGCACTAAGACTCAGTTTGAGCAAAAACATGCTCTAAGCTTGGAGTGAACTTGGTTAGGACCCAAAGAGTCTACCACGACTTAATAATATTCGATTATGATTTAATAAGGCCAATTAAGTCCTTAGGGAACTTTGGTAGACAGTTAAACCAAACAAAACACAAGAAAATACCTTAAAGTCAATAAGAGCAAAAATGTGCTCTAAGCTTGGGATAAATTTGTATAAGACCTAAAGGTCATAACTATACCTTATAAATATGTTAATGAACATATTAAATCAATTACTAAAGAAAACCAAGCTTGAAAACAAGTTAAAACACAAAATGTGCTTTAAGGAGTCTTAAAGCACATTTTTGAAAAATTGTCTTGTAAATGAGTTTTGAGTGGCTAAATGTCCATAATTACTCTTTAATTAACATGTGTACTACTTAGTATCACATTTGGAAGTCTAGATCAATGGGAAATCAAAAATTTCACATCTATGTGCCTTGTTTTAGTGAATAGTAACTATTATAAGCTAGTTTGTAACATATGTTATTATAAGTAATTTAATTGGTCAACTAAGACCAAAACACCCTAAGTACATGGGGGGGCGGTTTTCTAAGTGGTGACTCACCACCATGTAAAAATCAATTCAAGAAAGGAAGGAAAAAGTAAGTAAAAAGAAGAAAGTTACTTATAACATAAATATCTTCAAAGGTAGACCTCTCACCTCATTCTCTTCTTTTCTCCTTGTTCCCACCGTCTTCATCCTCTCCTCTCTTCTTCAAAAACGATGGGCTATAGTAACCTCTCTTCTCCATCTTCATTTCCTTTCCAAATCCAACTCCATGCTCCAAATCAAATTCTAAGACCATATTTGTCTTAGTTAGACCAAGCTCTACACTTCTATCTTTTCAAATCTTCAAGAACTCCATTTCGGTGCCATGGAGATTCACCATTGAAGGAGCTTGAGCTCATATTTTCACGCCATGTTATTCTCTTATGCTTCAAGGTAAGGAAAATCAAAGAAAAACTATGTTTCCTCTCATTTTGGTACATGTCCGAAAATTCACCTCACAATGGTGTCTTACCTTGCTTGTTTTAGCTTCATTTAAATCTTCCAAGGGCTAGGAGGAGTCCTCTCTTGATACTTATTCAAGCTCTCTTCCAATTCCAAGGTAAAACAATTACCTTAATGTGTTAAGACAATATATATAACCTAGGGTTTGTAAATGAGTTTAAGCATGAAGCTTGAATGCTCATTGGTGTTACTTGTATATTGATTAGAACATTGACAAGTAACCAAGTCCTCTTGCCGATTTCCAAACAAGGAAGAACAAGAGTGTTCAAGTAAAAATCTTGAAGAAAAGAGGTAAATGTGCTAACCTAATGTAATTTATTCCTAAGGAAAAGTGAGCTTGTATTGCTTAATAAAATACCTAAGGAGCCAATGGTGAATGACCTAGTAAAATGCTCTCAAGGAAACTATTAAAGGGCATATGTGTTGTTGAGTGTATTTGCAGGTTGAAAGCAATATGTTATGTGGGAAATTCAGTGTTTAAGGTTTATGCAATTTAAGGGCCTAAGAGCCATGTTATTTAAGGGCCTAAGTGTCAAGCAATTTAAGTTATGCACTATATTGTGATGTAGTGTAGTTTAAGGATTTAGATGTGTGTAAAGGACATTCTTTGTGAAGATGAGTGTCTTGGATGGTTAAAGGAGGAAAAACAATATGTTGGTGTGTAAGGAATGTGCATTAAGTGATTAAGTGTTTTTGGTTGTAAAAGGGTGAAAACCTAAGTGTTTGTGTGTGAGAATACTCTTGATGGATTTTAGGTGTTCTTGAATGTCTAATGGTGAAAGCTATGTGCTTTGGTATAGCAACGTGCTAGAAGAACCCATGTCAAAATTTAGATAATGTATAAGGAGTTCTAAGTGTCTAAAAAGAGTTTTGGTGAGTTTGGAAGTGTTGAGGATGATTAAATGTTTTACTAGGGAAGAAAGCCTGTATTAAGGTGTTAGAGTGCTACAAGGATTTAGACATTGTCTTGGAAATCTAGAAATCAAATGAGTGTTTTGGAACACACCAAAGTCATTTCGGGTCGTTTCTGGGATTATGACTTGGAAAACTTGGAAAACAAGGAGAAGGAATAAACTTGTAAAAGGACTACAAGGATGACATAAGGAATTTAGTTGTAAGAAAAGATGCTTAAGAGTGGATGTTCAAATGGAGAAGAAATATTATGGTATAATGGTTACAATAGGCATGAAACACCACTTAGAAACCTAAGGTGGAAATACTATAAGTGTTAGAGATTTTGGTGGAAATTGGTTAAGTGTTTAAAGGCTTGGAAAATGAGTGTTTTGGCTTGTCCGAACTCCGTCCGGACATGGACGTTCGGACAGGCCCTGTTGTGTAAAAATTCTCAGAGTCTCGAACTGTGTCCGAACTTCGGAAGTCCGGACACAGGTTCGGACAAATGAGATTTTACTTTGAAATTTTCCTCGACCCATGTCCGAACTTTCGAAGTCCGGACACATGTTCGGACATGCGTCTGTTTCCAGTTTTAAGTCACGGCTTTCGTCCGAACCAAACTTGGGAAGTCCGGACACAAGTTCGGACATGCCACTGTTTGGGCCAAAAATGTTGTTTAAGGATAGGAAAAGTTGTCTAAAAATGGTGATTAGTTAGGGATGATGTTATAAGATTGTTAAGGACGTGTTAAGTGAGTTATAATGACAATTTAGTGGGGGAAAAGTTGTATTAAAATGTAAAAGTAAAACAAGTTAAAATGTGAAGTTATGTAACTAAGTTAATGGGGAAAAGTTATAAGCATTAGACTTTAAACAATCATGTTACCCCGATGTTAATAAAAGTACATGTAATGTTATCAGTTGTTCGAGAATTGCTCGAGGAACATAAGTGGACATGATAAAGTGGACTCCGGTGACAGGTATGGTTTTCTTGCAACCTGTGTCCTACCGGATTACACCGGCTTGTATGCCAATGTGTTTTCTGTATGTTTGCCACGTTGTAGATAAAACATGTAATGAGTTTACAGTAATTCTTTTATGTGGCGTGTTCAACTCCGATACCATTTAACCTCGGAAGTGTTACCCTTAGTTAACTGAGTCTAGAATCACATGAGAATTTGGTATTCGGAGTAAACGACCCGAACCATGGGACGCTCTAACCACGGCTATGCGTGTGTTAATTGTGTGATATGTGTGTGTGAATGTAGGGATCTCCCTTGTATGTTTAACCCAGTTGTAATACTGTATGGTGTGTAGAGGTGATAGACTCCATAGCGGGGTTCTAACTAATATAAAAGTAAGTATGTACTAACAGTGGTGAGGAATCCGGTTAGGCCGGTCGCGCGTTGTTTGGGAGTGGGTATCCTTCTTAGCCTTACCCTTCTCTCTGTTATGGTTGTTTCCCTCATAGGTTATGATCTCCCATTAGCTTACTCCAAAGCTTAGCTATTCCGACTTATGATCGGTTTAGGGGGAACATGTGTCTGTGTGGTGTGTTCGGGTCACAAAACCCGAACCATCTTAACCTAAGTTACTCGTCTGACTATTAGGACGGTAATGAGTGTTGTATAACGAGCTTATCATGAGGGTGACATCATTCTCTAGGCTCACCAGTGAATTAACAATGTTTGGGTCGGTTCCTAAGAGAACCGCTCCCGTTATGTTATGTGTTGTTGTTGTAATGCAATTTCTATTGCGATATTGTTATGTGCACGTTGAAACGTGAAAAAGTGTTGTTATGTAGTGTGTGTAAAGTGTTGTAAAATGTGGAGTATGTGGATCATGGATATGATTCTCAGTTTGTGATAAGAGGCGTTTAAGGATAACTCGATTAGTGGGTAAGTGTCGTCTATTAAGGAAGTAGCTCTGTTAGAGGAGGAACACTCTAGGAGTAATGAACACCATGAGTGACTTATCAAGTAGGGTGGTGTTATCTGTTGTTGAGCCCTTTGAGGTGGAATGTTTTGTGTTATGTGTTTATAGTTACATGGATGATTTAAATGTAATCAACCGCATGCTAAGACGACAATTAGTTGTGCGTGGCCTGGTAGCATGCGGGCTGCGGGATTACCATACCAGCAAAGGTGCTAAGCCCCTTGGGGGCAACCCTTTCTCTTCTTTCCTATTTCAGGTACAAGGAGCTAGAAGCCGTTCGAGAGTAGGACGGGGTAGTCGTATGTAAATGGGTAATCTTTTAAGTTATATATGTACAGTAGGTGTGGTAAGACCGAAATTGTTATCGGCATTAGTTTGTGAATACTCGGTATAGTCGAAAGGTGTATGTTGTTGTTGTTGTTAATGGAAAGGGACAGTAATGTGTAGTCGCTCGGGAATCTAGTCCATCAGACCGGTACAATGTATATGTAATAGCCTTGTTAGCCACGTGGGTGGTTAACGGCGTGTTACACCAACGAGTTAAGTAATGTGATGAAGTATGTTTTCCGCTGCAGTTTGTTGTTAAGTGTGTTAATGTTGGATGGGGTGTTACACCTGTTGTCTGCTGCATGCGTGAGACATTCTGTTGTGGACCGCCCCTGGGGACCTCCCAAGAGGGGCGGTCCGAACCAGAAAAAAAAATTCTTTAAAGCTTATAAAGAGAATGAGAGATATTAGTAGGCCTTAGTGAATAATAAAGATAAAATGAGTGTAAGATTAAGGGAAAACATGGTCATGAAAACATGTAAACACTTAGTAAGTTATAAGTTGAATAAGTTAATTAACCGACATCGTTAATTATGTATAGGAGTTGCCTACAGTGGAAACCAATCGAAGCAGGGACCAAGGTATGGTTTTCTTGCAGTCTGTTGCCTACCGGTTTACACCGGCTTGTGTGTTGTTTGTTTTTCTGTGTGTTTATGACCTTGTAAGACTTAGGCCTTGTTCGTTCAGCACCTTTGTTTTTTGTTTTACATTAATCTAGTTTTATATGACACTTGTCCTCATTTTACTTGTTATTTTTTTTACTGGGTCCCACTCTCCCTCTCACAGAAGAGCTCTATCTAAAAGCAGCTATTTGCTGCGTTTGGAAATATGCAAGATTAATCTTGTTAAAGAACGTAGCCTTAAGTCATGTAATGAGTTTATAGTTGTTAAATACTATTGTTTTGTTAAGTGTGACTCTCTCTTCCCTTGTGTGTGTCTAACAAGACTTAAACTATTGTGTGTGATTTGTTCATTGAGTTCAATGTTGAACTTCTAAGAAGAGCTAACGGGGGAAGTGGGGAGTTCGGTCTGTTCCGGCCACGCGTGTGAGTATGGGGGTCGATGTCATAACCGGTTCGATTCTCTTTGTATGTTGTGGTCGTTTTCCAATTTGGTTTCCAACCTTCCCTTTAGCTTAACCAAGGCTATTTTACTGACTCACGTCGGGCCACAGGGGCATACTATGTGTTGTTTCGGTGCGCTTGGATCACTATATCCGAGGCATCTTGTGTTAAGTTATCCGTTCAATCTAACAGGACGTGTGACGAGTTATGTAACGAGCTTAGCATGTGTTTGGCAACAACCTCTAGGCTCTCCATGGAACTAATTGTGTTGGTTCGTTTCCTAGAAGGATTCGTTCTTGTATATTATGTGTGAAGTTGTTGTGCAATATTCTTGTTGTGATATATATATGTTGTATGTTTAAAATGAATGCCATGTCATCATGACAATTAGTTGCGCGTATCCCGGTAGCCGATGGGCTGCGCGTTAACCATACCAGCCAAGGGTTGCTTACCCCCTCGGGGGCTCCATATTTCTTTTACTGCAGGATGAGGATCGAAGAAGCGGAATGGCTTTAGATTCTAGGATGCAGGATTACTTTTGGATGTTTTTGGATGTTGAGCCCGGGATACGCCTGTGCTCCCGAGGCAATATATTTTTGGTACCGTTGTAGTACAATTATGGTCGTTAACAGTTCACAGTGACAGTTTGTGATGTACAGTTACGTTTATGGATGTAGTTACAAACTCGGTATTATGTTTATGTATTAATGGTTATTAGTTCTATGCTCAGGAGTCTGATCATCAGACCAGTACACTCGTATTTATTCTGCCTTGTTGACCACGTGGGTGGTTAACGGCGTTGTAGCACCAAATCGTTTAGTTATTATTTAGTTGTTTATCTCCGCTGCGATTTCAAGTGTGGTAAGTGCGTAGAAGGGGTGTTACAAAGTCGCATGTGGTGCTCTACCCCCCTTAAAAAGGGTTACGCCCACGTACCCCCACAAGTATACACAAAACTAATAGAAAGGTGTTGGATACTTGTCTCGCATGGAGTCTTGATAAGTGCAAAACATATAGACTTATTAAGGTTTAATCACCTTATAATTTGCAGCATTTTAAAGTAATGTTTCTCACTTATCTTGGGTTTTTCCTATAATTATGTTGTGATATTAACAGATGTATTATATGTGTTAAATGTAGGAAAAATGCCATATAAATACATATATCAAAAGGGATTAAAAAGAGTCACGCGAGATGCACGCGATTGGCCTTATTTCTGTGGCACGTCCGTGCCACGTCCGTGGAACAAAGGCCGGACAGGAGTAGAGACGTCCGTCCCACGTCCGTGTAGAAAAGGCCGGACAAAGAAGAGAATAGAGACGTGTCCGTGTCACGTCCGCAGAATTAAAGACGGACAAGAGAAGAGAAGAAGACCGTGAGACATCCGTGGAATAAAACCCGGACAAGGGCCGGACTTACCCACAACCGTGGCACGTCCGTGGAAATAGAGCCGGACAAGACCAAGGGCAGCGTGTGAGAGGTCCGGGGAAATAAACACGGACACAGACACGGACGCGTGTAAATGTCCAGATCCAGATCCAGAAATTAACGCGACTGGTTTTCCTTCGCCGACTGTCTTCCCCAAGTTGCTTCTTCCATTGTGGCGCCTGCAACATATCCATCTACTCCATTCAACATATCAGGCGCCTGCCTTAAAATCCTCACGCGGTGTCCCCTCTGTCTTCTTCCTCTTCCTTTCTTCTATAAAACCCACGCTCCATTTATCTTCTCCAGTGTTCCCTTCCAGGATCCAATCCATCCATCGTCGATCCACTACACCACGAGTCACACGTTCATCCCATTTCTCTTCTCCCATTTTCTCCATTTTGTTTTCTTTTCATTCCACCATATCCACCTCTAGTCCTACGTATACAAAATAGCAGAACGAATGCAGGAGTGACTATAGATGATTTCTACTACTCTTGTTTCTGTTAATCTATTTAATATGTTAGGCTAGAATATGTATACTCTGGGAATGGTTATTATGTGTTTGTATTAATTATGCAATATGTTTACTGGTTTTATTTAAATACAGTTTGTTATGATTAAAGCTTATCTCTCGCCTTTTTAATAAATCTCATGAATTTATTAAAATGCTTTACAAAGTCTATTTTGATCAGACCGGTGATAAATAGACAGGTTAATTAAGCCGTAAATCTGGAGAAAACTTATTATGATTTAATAAGTTAGTATTTTCAGATGCAAATAATTTTTCATATCTAAACCGTCCGTTTACGTGTGTTGTGCTCGAACCTGGATTAGAACCGAGCATTTTCTGGTAAACGAGTTCTTTTGAGTCTATGATTTAGTCCTTAAGATAATAAGAGGAATTTTGCCAAAAAATTATAATTAAACCAGTAGACATAGCATGAAAGAGCAGATTATATTAACCTGAACCCAGAGTCCCATTTAATTTACCTATTTACTTAGTTTATTTTATCTTTCCTTTTATTTGTAAAAACAAGTCAATTAATCCCCCCTTTTGTGACAAGCTTAGGTACTTAATAATTCCCCTTAGTCCCACGGTTCGATATCCAGTCGCTTACGCTTTACTATACTACTGCGACCGGGATTTGTTTGCAGCCCGACGGTTATTTTGAGTTTTAATTTCTTTTCTTTTATTTCAATTACACCAGTTCCAACTACTCACAATAAACAGTCTGCAAAATGGCGTCGTTGCTGGGGACTAGATTTATTCTAGTCCCTAAGCCCCGGATAATTCACTTGTTATATTAGAATATTTTTTCTATATTATTTTGTTTGTTGTTTATATTAATTGTCTATTATATTTTGTTTATGTTATTATTATGTTTGTTTCTAATCTGTTTATTTCTAATCTGTTTCATTAAGTTTCGTTTATTATACGAAAACACATAAAAAAAAGAACGAGGCTTACGCCCGCCCTTAAAAGGCCGGACGCTAGCCGGACACAAAGAAGGACGGGAGTCACGTCCGCCCATTCTTCCACGGACGCGGGCCGGAAGTTCCCAGTGAAACAAACGCGTCCGGCTCTATTTGCGCGGATAGAACCGCGGACGCGAGAGAGACGTCCGCCCTTTTATCCGCGGACACAACCACGGACACGCACAACCTAAAAAAAATCTGTAGTCGACTTCCGCGGCAAATGGAAGAGGAGCTCGAACAAGAGTCTTGCTATTCACAGGATTTATACTGCTCGGTATGTGGGGGAGCTCATGATTATGAGGATTGTCTCATATTCCAAGAGCAACTCTGGTTAGAGGATCAACCAGACTACCTGGAGAGAATCGCTCAACAAAAGCAGCAACCCAATAGCGAAACAGTTCATGAGGCAGAACACCCCACTACGGATAAGGAATTGCCATCACCTCCCGCCAAAATATCCAAACAAATCGCCACTATCAACTTCGAAGAATCATCTTTCTCTGAAGATGATATCGATCAGCGTTCTTTCTATGTGCCTCACCTACAAGAAGAGGATGTTTACATCCTCCAATTTGAGGATGAAAAGTCATCACCACCGGGTCTTCTGTTAGAACTACGTTACCGGCAGTACCTCCTCAAACACCAGGTTTTATGGAGTATTCATTTTCCTATTTTATTTGCCGAGGTGACATTTTGGTTTGATCCTGGTGGTTTGTTTTTTACTGCTAACTTCGTTATCCTGGCAAAGCTGTTGTCTACTTTTATTTTTGATCCAGGATAACAAAGCGGGAGTCTAGCCAAAGACTATAAATACGGGCAGCTTACTGGGAGGCAACCCAGTGGTTAAATTTTATTATCCTATTATTTTTGTTTTATGTTTGTGTTCCATATTATTCCTATATATGTTTTTTATAAATAAAGAAAAGAAAGGAGGGAGAACGAGGAGAATTAACTTGAGTACTTCTGGCTGTTTAGAATATTATTACAGGAACATCTTACACATTTTTACAGCTGAACTTAAGTGTGAGGAACGTCTCACCCCTACCAAAGCTTTAAGTGTGAGGAAGGGCACCTTCCTCAATCTATGATACAAGGGGAGTCTCAGTTCTTTCTTTATTATATTAATTTTCAACCTATCTGACATTTAAGCTTCTTTATTAATTCAATCCTTTATGAGTCTGTCATATTTTGAAAGGTCCTTTTTCTTGAATTTATTTTGAACAATGAGGACATTGCTCCTCTCAAGTGTGAGGAAGTAGAGACCTTTCCCTGAAAATATGACAGTTGTTCGTTAATGCCACACTCGCTTTTTGCTACTCTAATTGCCAACTTTTTTGAAAAAATGAGATAAAATAATTGTAGAAGTGTTTGAAGTTATGTCAAGTGACAACTAAAAGATGGTTTTATTTAAAGGAGTTTGTATAAAATTATTTTCAATCAAAATACTCTATTTTCACTCAAAATACGATAGATCTGCTAATTGTAAAAACCAATTTAGCTTAGCTTGGGATTATGGAAATGATTGGAAAGTTAGGAAAGAAAAGGATAAAGACAAGGTACTCCGCTGTTTATGAATTTTTCTAAACCAAAAACAGGCCTCGTCTATCCGGTTATTAAGTTCTTCGGGGTGCTTTAACACCTATCTACCTAAGGTCTCGTGATCTGGGATAGAAGACCCAACACCGCGACAAGGATAGAGAGAAAAGTCTGGGGTACAGAAAAATAATGCAATATAAAAAAAAGTTTGTTTAGTATGTACATTTCTGCATTCAAAAAAAAAGATAAAAGCAATAAATTGCAATTTATATTTATAAACATGAGTACGTGGTGTTGAAAGGTATTATGGAATAAGGCTACTTCACACCCCTTGTCATCCCGGTTTAGAGAATTGAAATTGGAGGAAAATCCCAGGTTAATCTAACTTGTTTTCTGCAATCTAGTTTTTCTATGCTTTTATTAAATTGCACTTCTTCACTGTTTGCAAAAACCTACTTCTCATAGCAGAATTATTCTTTCAATTGTCACTTTGTCTAAATTCCCTTCTACACTTATTTAATCTTGTTTTATACTATGGCTTAGGGATAATTATATTCCATATTTTGCTTGAGGACAAGCAAAAGCCAAGTGTGAGGAAGTTTGATAAGTGCAAAACATATAGACTTATTAAGGTTTAATCACCTTATAATGTGCAGCATTTTAAAGTAATGTTTCTCACTTATCTTGGGTTTTTCCTATAATTATGTTGTGATATTAACTGATGTATTATATGTGTAAAATGTAGGAAAAATGCCATATAAATACATATATCAAAAGGGATTAAAAAGAGTCACGCGAGATGCACGCGATTGGCCTTATTTCTGTGGCACGTCCGTGCCACGTCCGTGGAACAAAGGCCGGACAGGAGTAGAGACGTCCGTCCCACGTCCGTGTAGAAAAGGCCGGACAAAGAAGAGAATAGAGACGTGTCCGTGTCACGTCCGCAGAATTAAAGACGGACAAGAGAAGAGAAGAAGACCGTGAGACGTCCGTGGAATAAAACCCGGACAAGGGCCGGACTTACCCACAACCGTGGCACGTCCGTGGAAATAGAGCCGGACAAGACCAAGGGCAGCGTGTGAGAGGTCCGGGGAAATAAACACGGACACAGACACAGACGTGTGTAAATGTCCAGATCCAGATCCAGAAATTAACGCGACTGGTTTTCCTTCGCCGACTGTCTTCCCCAAGTTGCTTCTTCCATTGCGGCTCCTGCAACATATCCATCTACTCCATTCAACATATCAGGCGTCTGCCTTAAAATCCTCACGCGGTGTCCCCTCTGTCTTCTTCCTTTCTTCTATAAAACCCACGCTCCATTTATCTTCTCCAGTGTTCCCTTCCAGGATCCAATCCATCCATCGTCGATCCACTACACCACGAGTCACACGTTCATCCCATTTCTCTTCTCCCATTTTCTCCATTTTGTTTTCTTTTCATTCCACCATATCCACCTCTAGTCCTACGTATACAAAATAGCAGAACGAATGCAGGAGTGACTATAGATGATTTCTACTACTCTTGTTTCTGTTAATCTATTTAATATGTTAGGCTAGAATATGTATACTCTGGGAATGGTTATTATGTGTTTGTATTAATTATGCAATATGTTTACTGGTTTTATTTAAATACAGTTTGTTACGATTAAAGCTTATCTCTCGCCTTTTTAATAAATCTCATGAATTTATTAAAATGCTTTACAAAGTCTATTTTGATCAGACCGGTGATAAATAGACAAGTTAATTAAGCCGTAAATCTGGAGAAAGCTTATTATGATTTAATAAGTTAGTGTTTTCAGATGCAAATAATTTCTCATATCTAAACCGTCCGTTTACGTGTGTTGTGCTCGAACCTGGATTAGAACCGAGCATTTTCTGGTAAACGAGTTCTTTTGAGTCTATGATTTAGTCCTTAAGATAATAAGAGGAATTTTGCCAAACAATTATAATTAAACCAGTAGACATAGCATGAAAGAGCAGATTATATTAACCTGAACCCAGAGTCCCATTTAATTTACCTATTTACTTAGTTTATTTTATCTTTCCTTTTATTTGTAAAAACAAGTCAATTAATCCCCCCTTTTGTGACAAGCTTAGGTACTTAATAATTCCCCTTAGTCCCACGGTTCGATATCCGGTCGCTTACGCTTTACTATACTACTGCGATCGGGATTTGTTTGCAGCCCGACGGTTATTTTGAGTTTTAATTTCTTTTCTTTTATTTTAATTACACCAGTTCCAACTACTCACAATAAACAGTCTGCAAGTCTTATAACTCCCATGTCGCCTCTTCAATGTCGTGGTTTGCCCACAGAACCTTGACCATTCTAATGGTCTTGTTCCTGGTCTCCCTAGTCTTTGAGTCTAAGATGCGAACTGGGGTTTCCTCATATCTAAGTGTAGAATCTAGCTCGAGTGTCTCGGGCTCTAAGATATATGATGGGTGAGGCATATACTGCTTTAGTTGAAAATGTGAAACGTATTGTGCATTCTCCCAAGCTCAACAGGTAAATCTAATTTGTAGGCTAATGGGCCCACTCGCTCCATAATAAGGTACGGTCCTACATACTTCGGCTAAGCTTGCCCTTCTGTCCAAATCTAATAATTCCCTTCATAGGTGAAACTCTAAGGAAGACTCGATCGCCTACTGTGAACTCGAGGTCTCTCCTACGGACATCAGCATATGACTTCTGTCCTATGAGGTATAGCCCCCAAGAATCTATGTATTCACTGACATGTTTCATAGTGCATTAGTATGCTTTTGTTTGAATCCCGTATGTATGGGTGAAGGTGATCTACCATCCTGTACGTTGTCAATGTTATCTTATGGCTTGTTTAAACTATCTCTTGTAAGACACTTCCATTTATCGCCTCTTGTAGTTGTAATCGTTGGCGTTCGTTCGGGTTTGTATTAATATTGGGGCATACTTTAAATCTCTCTCTTTTATCTTCAGGTCTTCATCTTGTGATTCTGATATTTGAGTTTATAGTCACCATAATCGGTTTCCATTTTCAATGTAAAGTATGAGCTATGGTCGAGCCATGCATCTTATGGATATTATAGAAAGATTTCTTGATATTATTGATTCACCAATTGTCGGTAGTATATACATGATTACTATCGTCTGTTCATCAGGTATACCACAGTAGGGTTACCGCTATGGTTTCTAACAAGGTACAGTTTCTCTCAGTTGGACATGTTCTTGTGGTTTGAATCAACTCATGTGAGTATTAGTATAATGTTTCTACTCTTTATATTCTACCATGTTTATAGGTAGGTTCCCATTTAATATATTGGGTTTGATTTCATAAAGAAAGACTTAAAGTCGATCTTTCCCTTTAGATGGCAATATGGCCATAACTTAGAAGCTAGCTTGAGAATACTCTTATTATAGGTGATTGTCTCTTGATCTCATATTTAATTTATTAACATGGTTCATGGAATAATAATAGTTAATGTTTCCCTCATAATTGACCATTTTTTCCGACATACGCGGAGTTGTTTTAGCTATTTAATCTCCTCAGGGTAACCTGGACAACTTAGCTCTTAATTTACACCTTCTCCATCTCATATACTTATTAGTCAAACTTTATATTAGGTTTAAGAATAAATACTTACGAATCACATAACTATTTATGGCCACTTGTAAGGAGTCTAAGGAATCATCCAACCCTGACGGGGTCAGCATCAGTGTTGAACTATCCCTCCACTCCATTTTGTGTTTGGTTTTCCCTGATCTGACCAGGATCAAGTTTGACCTCCCACGTCAAATATCAAACAATCACATAATTGTCATTTTCCAAATTTTATCTTATCAAACTTTGTTTCGTGGTGATTACTACATGTACCTTTTACCTTGACTGTTATACAACTATTCCAATAGCTGTTATACCCTATACTTGAATCTAGTGTATTCCTTAATCCCCGGAACTAAGTTCCTTGATCAAATCATCAGGCGGGGAAGCCAGTTTTTCCTCTTGGCGTAAAAGGTAAATTCTTATTAAAGCATCTAGGCTCATACTGTCTAACAATTATATCCATCAATCATTTTAACTCTTAAATCCATCATACAAGTAGTAAATTCAGTTATGGACCAGGATACCTTAGAATACCCTCTTCTCTCTACAAGGCTCATCTAGTATTTAACTCATCAGGGCTTGATTATAGCCTAAACTTTAGTTATCATTACATAGAATAAGGACAGTCACAGTTAGACTCCAAGGAAAAGTTTCATAACTCGATCCACAATTACAGTTCCATAAAGTATTATTTCCTCCGCCTTAAAGCTTGGCTTTTCTTATTTCATCTAAACTCCATAAATCAGGCGAACCATATGTTCAGCCTAGGTTAAGTATCTCTTAATATTAGTACCATCTCAACTAAGGGTTTCCAGTTTGAATCCTACGGTTTGGTAACAGGACAATCATAGCTTATTATTTGTTTCTATCTCTTAGAAACGTGGTTAATCCACAAACTCAATGGCTTCCAAAAATAGGTCAATTAGGTGTATCAGATAGGGGATTTAGAATCACAGGGATTAGTACATAACGTTAGGAACGTTTACATGTAAAACAATTGTTACAAGTTAAGGGGTATGTTTTCCTACCTTTAAATTTCACTTCCACTCAGTTTTAGTGTATATATTAATTCAAACTCTTAATATAACTTACACTACCTTCATTGCAAGTGTCAAGGAGAGTTATTTGTCACCATGTTAATATTAAAATTTATATTACATAGGGGTTAACCTTATTTGATTTCTTGTGCTCTTTATTCGCATTCATGAATTGAGTTGTCATAGAAGACATATGCTCGTATAGAACCATAAGGATAGTATAGGACATGTGTCTCAAAGTAGGGTAGGTATATTTCCTGATACTTAACCCTCTGAATATATCGATACTCCTCAACATTTTAGGTTTACAACCTCCAGATTATATGTATATATGTAGCATTTGGTATTGCTAATTAGGTAGTCCCCCCGACTTTAGAAAATATAGATTCAAAGTTTGTTCTCTCCCCTTTATTAATTAAGAGTCCAGCACTGTCACTATATTGATACTAGCTGAGACCCTTGGTATTTGCTCAGGTATTTTAAAACCCGTGCTTATCCATGATGGATGTTTAGTTATATATTTTGAGATTCTGTTTCTCTATTGTCACATTTCAAGGTTTCGCACTGTCTTCTCGTGAAGTTAATAAGGGATTGTAAGATTTCCTAGTCCCGCACTGAGCGGTAAGCTCGGTGCCTGGGTATCCCATAAAATTTTAGTGTTTGCTCTTCACGTGCAGGTATTCATCAAACCCTTTTGACAATTCATCTAGTCTTAAGTATTTTATATTAATTACTGTATTCTTTTTCATGACATCTGCTCGTCATTTAGGCAGGTCATAATTTGTAGTTACTGTAAGTTTGGACAATTGATAACGCCCTTCGGCGGTCCAAGCAAAACCAACTTATTACGCCACACCCTGTATCCCAAGGCTAATCTCGGTTTGTATTCGGTTTAATATTCTTAATCCTGTGGTACATTAATCTGGATTCTCCACTATATATCAACACGTCTCCAACTTTCAAAATAATCTTGTTCGCGTTATCTATCCTCTTCTTATCACCGTATAAAAACTCAGCATCATCTCCTATGGGGAATGATACAACTAGTATCCTAGGAACTCGTGCTCCATCTACCTTTCTCACTCCACTATATAACCTAGCCTGTGGATCCCAATCCTTACCCATACACATCATATATAGTTTAAGTTTTGATCCCTTCTCATATCCTAGAGTGTAAAATCCTCCAAGGCCCATCCCCAAAGTTCTACATTCATTTTCAATGGCTATTTGTTCCTTTATAGTTAAATATTTCCTGAGTAGGGTCATGCCGGGTCAAAGTACTTGGCATCTTGCCTCTGGATATTCCCGACCTTCACACATAGGCACAGGTGACCTCGGTCTCATAGATAAAGGAAATCAAATATCGAAGTATCCTATTAGGAGAGAGGTTACCTAAGTTAGGTCTCCCTAAATTTTTGATACTTACTAACACTGTAACACCCCATCCAACATTAACATACTTACAATTAAACTGCAGCGGAAAAACAACTTCATCACATCACTTAACTCGTTGGTGTTACACGCCGTTAACCACCCACATGGCTAACAAGGCTATTACATATACACTGTACCGGTCTGATGGACTAGATTCCCGAGCGACTACACATTACAGACCCTTCCATTAACAATAGAAACAACATACAGCTTCCAACTGTACCGAGTATTCACAAACTAATGCCGATAACAATTTCGGTCTTACTACTCCTACAGTACATATACAATTTAAATGACTACCCATGTACAACGACTACCCCGACCTACTCTCGAACGGCTTCTAGCTCTCTGTACCTGAAATAGGAAAAGAAGAGAAAGGGTGGCCCCCAAGGGGCTCAGCACCTTTGCTGGTATGGTAATCCCGCAGCTCACATGCTACCGGGCCACGCACAACTAATTGTCGTCTTAGCATGCGGTTGATTATATTTAAATCATGCATGTAACTTAAAACACACAACACGAATCATTCCGCCTCACTGGGCTCAACAAACAGATAATATATCCAAACTTGATATGTCATTCATGGTATTCATTACCCCTAGAGTGTTTCTCCTCTAATAGAGCTACTTCCTTAATAAACGACACTTACCCATTAATCGGGTTATCCTTAAATGCCTCTTATCACAAACTGGGATTCATATCCATGATCCATATATTCCACATTTTACAACATATAACATACATCACATAACAACACTTTCCACGTTTCAACGTGCACATAACAACATCGCAATAGAGATTGCATTACATCAACAACACATAACATAACGGGTGCGGTTCTCTTAGGAGCCGACCCAAACATAGTTAATTCACTGGTGAGCCTAGAGAATGATGTCACTGTAACACCCCATCCAAAGCCAATCGTGGTTATCGCAAAACTGAACCCTTAATCGAATACGTCGCAGCGGAAATAATAAACACTTGGACCTTGCCACGGTCTGATCGTTAGAATATACCGGCCTTAACATTTACAACACTTATCCAAAATACTTAACCAACCCAAAACATCACCATCCACAGTACCACAACCAACCGAGTACAAATAGCTAAGACATAATCACAACCTTACATCAGTTTAAATATAAACAGACGGGTGCACAGGCGCAACCCGAACTCAAAATAAATATCCCATCCTAAGTCTAACCGCTCCCACTCTCGTAGTGCGTCCTCATGGGTCTCTTACCTGCAAGTGTAAAAACAGCCCCCAAAGGGGGTCAGCACGAATGCTGGTACACCCTCTCATGGCCCCCAAGCTAACGGGGCTACGACGACTAATTGTCGATAGCATGGAAATTGATTACATACACAAGCATAATATGAAGTGCAATTACAATAACCACAGATGAACAAATATAGTTCACAAACATTGAACAACTCAAGCGTTCCCTTATCAAGTGGGTTAGTAACCCCCTCCTTAGTCCTCATTTCCTTAATCTCAGTTCCTTACCTTACCTTAATCTTAATCTCAACTTATTCTCAGTTTACAAACCGTTCCTGGAAGGGAATGGTTGTAGCTTAATTCAAACCTGGGATTTAGGTGATCCCACCGCACCATCTTAATGCCACCTCTGGACGGGAGTCCAGCGTAGCTGAGCCGGCAACCGGCCCTAGGCTACAAGTCCGAAGACAAGTCCTTAAGCGGAGGGCGGATCTGATTCAGATACCGTCCCCCTTTTTCCTTAGCATGCATGACCGGAGATCGGTCCCGGGTTTCCTCACTCAAGTTCCAGTTAGTAGAAATCTTAATCACCATGTGCTAGCTAAGCCCTACCGGGCATTAACCAACAACCACCAAACTTAACTCTTATTCTTAACTCAGTAAGTACTAAACTTAGTTAGTAACAATCTCAAGTCTCGCGGGATAGTGTAAAGATAACACAAACACAACGAGAACAAATATAACCGGTTGCATGCTTTATCTTGTTTTAGTCATAGCAATTAAACAAATAGCACACAAGCCGAGGGACACCTCGTTAGCAAGCAGGTCACAAGAAAGATTGTACTGTTCACCGTCGATCGTCGTTTGTTTAACCTTCTCCGGGGGTCCCAATTCACAAACCTAAAACATTGATTCGGTTTTAGGCCATTAGTTATTTGCACCTTACGTAACTCACTTAGTCCCTAAAGATTCCCTCTAAATATCCTCTTAATTCCTTACCACTTATCCTTATAAACTTATCTTTTAACATTAAAGTTCTTACTTAACTTAACTTAATCCCTTAAGTTCTTAGGGTCCTAATCATTAACACCCTACCAAAGGTATACCTTATTACCTATTACCATCCTTAGAATTCAAAATTTCTTTTTTTTTATTTTTAGGCTCGACTGAACTTCCGACCGACCTTACCCAAGGTCGGTCCATTCCAGAACACATTACCGTTTGAAAATCCTACCCCGACCGACCTTGCAAGTCCGGTCCCAAGGTCGGTCCATTCCCGAGAGTTTCCCCCGTGGGAAATTTAAGCTCGACCGAACTTGCCAAGTCCGGTCCCATGTTCGGTCGATTCCAGAGACTTATTTCCTTCACAAAATACAAGCCCGACCGAACTTGTAAGTCCGGTCCCCAAGTTCGGTCGGTTCCAGAAACTTTCTCCGGCAGTGTAATCTGAGCTCGACCGACCTTGCAGGTCCGGTCCCTAAGGTCGGTCGGCCCCAGAACCTTGTTTCTAAACTCCCATTCAACTCCAAACTTCACCTCATATATCCTAGCATGTTATAACCTCATTTGGGCACCTCAAATACACCTTAAGCCCTCCACTAAACACATTAAATCATTCCCCAAGATCCACCTTAGTCATTATGCATTTTCCTTGTAATAATGCCAACACTTGTAATGTTTTTCACTAGGTTTCTAGGTGGTGGTTCATACCTAGTATAACCACTATGCCAAATGTTTTCCCCACCACTATAACATCATCTCCCAAGCATCTTTCACCATCTAAAACTCTTTTATGCATTTACTTAAAGTTCCTTCACAAGCTTAAACTTCAATCCATCAACACATTATTTCCTTCCTAGTTGTTTACCAACATTTGCCTAAGTTCTAAATACTCAAATACATTCTCTTGATTCCTAAGTCCTTCATAGTAATGCCTAAGTCATTGTAACTCATTAAAGCACTTTATCTCACCCCTTTTTCATCAAGACAACCTCTAAAACTTCCTAGTACTTCCTTAGTCATTAAATTCCCTTAGAACATCTCAAACACTTAAGTTCTCCTTTAAATTTTGCCATGGGTTCTCTAGTATATAATACATCCTAACACTTGGTTTTTCTCCATCAAACAACCAACATCACTCAAATTCCCATCACAACACCTTAACACACAATTTACACCAAAACTACACCACATCATCATATAGTGCTTAAACTTAAAATGCTTGGCACTTAGGCCCTTAAATGACAATAATCTTAACCACTGAATTTCCACATATATTTGCCTTCAACCTGCGAATACACACAACAAGGCTCCCATTGAAATAAAATGCTTCTTGTAATTCACCTTGATATCCTTAAACTATCTCTTTTTCTCTTTTGCTCCTTAGTCACAAGTTCACAAGTATAGTCATTGTTTCTCCTAGGTTATATATAGCCCTTTTCTAATATAACTCTACACTAAACTCATCACATCTCTAAATCCCATTCCCTTAAACAATAAAACACCTTAAGGTAAGTAATTTACCTTGTTCTCTCACAAGCTTCACAAGCTTTTCTCCTTAGATTTTTCTTGCCCAATTCTCGGTCATCAATATAATTCTCCTTGCCAATGTTCTAAACAATGTCCAATGATTCCAATGAGCACTAAACAACACACTAACCTTAAGGAATAAAACCTAGGTTAAAAATGTGTTTTAAGGTTTTGAATTGATTGTTTTACCTTAGTTTCTCAAGACAAGCTTGGATTTGAAGCAAGAAGGACCTCCTCTATCCTTTGGAGAGTAGAAAACAAGCTAGAACAAGGCATTAAAATGAAGCCTCATGAGCATACATTTTCGGTCAAGAAGAAAAGTGATGGAAACCTAGATTTTCTTACACTTTCTTTACCTTAAGAGAATGGAGAAGCCAATGGAGTCTCCAAACTTAAATTTCCTCCTCTAATGGTGGTTTGGCTTGGCACCAAATCAAAGCTCTTGGAGTTTTGAAAGGATAGAAAGAGAGAGCTTGAGCTAACTAAGAAGAATATGTAATTTGTTTCGGTTTTGGAGCTAAAATGAGTGAGTTGTGTGCAAGAGAAGGTGGAGCTAGCATGGAGATGAGCTTCACGTTAATGGAGAAGGGAGAGAGAGCAGCTCAAACCGTGGGAAACAAGAGAGAATGAAGAGGTGAGGAGAGAGGTGAGTTAAAATGGGATATTTATGTTAAAAGGGTGAATAGTACTTTTGCTTTATAACTCTTTATTTGCTTAATGACTCATAAAGGTGGTGACTCACCTTATAAAAACCGGCCCCCATTTAATAATAAGGGTACTTAAGTCTTTGTTGACCAAATCTCTCACTTATATTGACTTATGTTATAAACTAGCTTAATTAAGTTACTATTCACAAAACAAGGCACATTGTTGTGAAATTTTTGATTTTCCATTGATATAAACTTCCAAATGTGATACTATATATTACACATGTTAATTAAAGAGTAATGATGGACATTTAGCCATTCAAAACTCATTTACAAGACAATTTTTCAAAAATGTGCTTTAAGACTCCTTAAAGCACATTTTGTGTTTTAACTTGTTTTCAAGCTTGGTTTTCTTTGGTAATTGATTTAAAATGACCATTAGGATATTACTAAGGTCTTAGAACAATATTTGGGTACTCACCCAAGTCTCTCCAAGCTTAGTGCACGTTTTTGCTTAAACTGCTCTTTTGGTGTTTCCTTATATTTTTCTTTAGTTAAAATAGTTTCTTAATGTTTCTAAGGCATTATTTAGCCCCCTTATAACTTAGTTTATCATTTAAACACCATCTCTAAGTTTGGGGTATTTCAATCTACCCCCCTTAAAAGAACTTTGTCCTCAAAGTTCACATATGTGCTTAACCATTCACGGTACTCAATTCCCTTAATCATAACACCACATCTTATATTCACATTCACACATCTCAAGACTCAAGGTCAATCTCAAATACAATACATAAGTATTATACATAACTCAAACTTACACCAAAGTGTAGCAACTTACACAATTTCACATCTTAAACAACCCAACAAACGACAAACATGATCGTTTCCTAACTCAAAAGCGAGGAAGCTCTACCCCCCTTAAATAGGGGTACACCCTGTACCCTATACAGATGATCTAGTTAGTAAACAAAGAAGGGTACTTCGCCCTCATCTTATCCTCTAATTCCCACGTGGCCTCTTCGACATCCTGGTTAGACCAGAGAACCTTCACCAGTCGCACTGACTTCTGGCGAGTGTCCCTAGTCTTACTGTCCAAGATTCTTTGAGGAGTCTCCACGGATCTCATATTTGGTTCTAAAGTCAACCTCTCAGGTTCTAACACATGGGAGGGGTGGTGCATGTATTTCTTTAGCTGTGAAACATGAAAAACATCATGCACTTTACCCAGCTCAGCAGGTAAATTCAACCTGTAAGCAACCGGGCCCACCCACTCCGTAATCTCATAAGGACCAACAAATTTCGGGCTTAATTTGCCCTTCTGCCCAAACCTGAATACACCCTTCATCGGTGAAACTCGCAGAAATACCTGGTCGCCCACTGCGAACTCCAGGTCCCGTCGTCGAACATCAGCATACGACTTCTGCCTATCTTGAGCAGCTTTCATGTTCTCCCTGATTTGCTGAACTTCAGCCTTAACTTGCTCTAAATACTCTGGTCCTATAATGACCGTCTCACTCGACTCATCCCAGCAGAGCGGTGTACGACATGGTCTACCGTACAATGCTTGAAAAGGTGCCATCTTGATCGAAGCGTGATAGCTGTTGTTGTATGAAAACTCGATCAGATGTAGTCTGTCAATCCAACTGCCCTGGAAGTCTAAGGCACATGCTCTCAGCATGTCCTCGAGTGTCTGAATAGTACGCTCAGTCTGACCATCTGTCTGAGGATGGAACGCGGTACTCAGCTTGAGTTCTGTACCCAACGCTTCTCTGGTAGCTCTCCAGTACCTCGAAAGGAATCTGGTATCTCTATCTGACACTATGGTCTTCGGTATCCCGTGATGTCTCATGATTTCTTTCTCAAATAGCTCAGCCAATTTGGTCACCTTCCAAGTATCCTTCATCGGTATGAATCAGGCTACTTTGGTAAGGCGATCCACCACCACCCATATCATGTTGAGACCTCCCCTAGCAGGTGGAAGCCCAACTACGAAGTCCATGGAGATATCATGGAACTTCCACTCGGAACTGGCATCGACTGTACCATTCCGCCCGGTCGTCGGTGCTCAAATTTCACCTTCTGGCATGTGAGACACCTCAAGACGAACTCGGTAACATCTGTCTTCATCCCCGACCACCAGAAGTATCTCTTCATATCTTTATACATTTTAGAGGCTCCCGGATGGATGGAAACTGAAGAACAGTGTGATTCCCTAAGTATACGGTCTTTTAGATCCGTGTTGCCCCGTGGTATGCATAACCGGCCCTTAAGTCTGATCAGATCATCATCATGAAGTCTGAAGTCGTATTTCTGACTCTCAAAGGCACCATCTGTAAGCTTCTGTCTGACCTCTCTCATATACTCATCGGTCCTCTGAGCCTCTCGCACCTCATCAACCAAGCTGGAGAAAGAAACTAGCGAATGGAGTGAGTGTGCTCGACGGCTCAGGGCATCTGCTACAACATTGGCCTTCCCCTCTTTGTATTGGAGGTCAATGTCATAGTCTTTCAGAAACTCTAACCATCTCCTCTATCGAAGATTTAACTCCTTCTGAGTGAATATGTATCTCAAACTCTTGTGATCGGTGTAGATTGTCACACTAATCCCGTATAAGTAGTGGCGCCATATCTTCAAAGCGAAGACTACAGCTCCCAGCTCTAAATCATGTGTGGGGTAGTTCTCCTCATGGTTCTTCAACTGGCGTGAGGCATATGCCACCACCTTGCCATGTTGCATGAGCACGCAACCCAGCCCTCTGCCGGATGCATCACAATAAACCTCAAAGCCCTCTGTACCGTCTGGAATGGTCAGAACCGGTGCAGTGGTCAGTGAGTCCTTCAAGCTCTGTAATGATCTCTCACAGTCAACTGTCCACAAGAACGGTGCATCCTTCTTCATCAGACTGGTCATCGGTTTCGCGACCTTGCTGAAATCCCTAACAAACCTCCTGTAGTAACCTGCCAGACCGAGAAAGCTCCGGATGTCGGTAACAGTCTTCGGCCTTGGCCAAGTACGTACGGCATCAATCTTCGCTGGATCCACTGAGATCCCAGCATCTGAGATGACATGACCTAGGAAAAAGACCTGGTCAAGCCAAAACTCACACTTGGAGAACTTAGCATATAGCTGGTTCTCCCTCAATATTTCCAATACTCTCCTCAGATGTTCCTCATGTTCAACCTTAGACTTCGAGTATATCAAAATGTCATCAATAAACACCACAACCGACTTGTCCAGCTGTTCCCGGAACAAGCGGTTCATCAGATCCATAAACTTCGCCGGTGCGTTCGACAAACCGAACGGCATCACTGTAAACTCATAGTGGCCGTATCGTGTCCGGAATGCCGTCTTCTCAATGTCTCCCTCCTTAATGGCTATCTGATGATACCCCGATCTGAGATCAATCTTGGAGAACACAGATGCTCCCTTCAACTGATCGAACAGATCGTCAATGCGGGGTAGTGGGTACTTATTCTTCACTGTCACTGCATTCAGCTCTCTGTAGTCGATGCAGAGGCGGAGACTACCATCCTTCTTCTTCACGAAGAGGACTGGCGCTCCCCATGGTGACACACTTGGTCTAATTAATCTCTTATCCAATAAATCTTTCAATTGTTCCTTTAATTCAGTCATTTCTGCCAGAGCCATACGGTATGGTGCCTTGGCTATCGGTCCGGTACCAGGTAGCAGCTCGATGGTGAACTTTACCTCCCGAGTGGGTGGCATGCCGGGTAGTTCCCGTGGAAACAAGTCGGGGAACTCCGACACTACCGGTAAGTCGGGGTCGAACTCAGGGTCTCTCTCTATGTCCTGTACATAGCAGAGGTACACTTCTTCCTTTCTCCTCAATTCCTTATACATTTCCATGGCGGTGATGATCTTAGTCGAAGGCTCTCTGGGCCTCTAGCGGTATGATATTGTTACCCCAGACGGACTCATGAGCAGTAATCTATGCTCGGCGCAGAGGATACGTCCCTTGTGCCGCTCCAACCAGTTCATCCTGAAGATAACATCAAATCCTAGCTCACTAAACTCAATGAAACTGACTGGAAAGTCTTCTCCCTTAATTCTGACAGTGGCTCCTCGGTAGTAACGAGTGCAACGAACCTTCTCCTTAGACGGGAGCGTAACCGTGAAGTCGGGTAGCTCATCAACGTCTAGCCCCAACCTGCTCGCGAATGATGCCGAGACAAAGGTATGCGAGGCCCCTGAGTCGAAGAGAACTGATGCCTCAATCCCATTAATCGAAAAGGTGCCGGTGAGGATAGTACCGCTGGCGTCGGCCTGTGCCTCTGTAAGTATGCTTAACGCACCTTCCGTACCGAGTCCATAACCTAATTGTGTTCACAAGCTTCATGAGTATTGATGGTATAGCAAGAGTCGTAGCAATTTATATGAACAACACTGTTATTTTATTCATGACCATCCTGTTTACAACATGTGCTTTAATCTTACACCTCATTCCTCATCTCATTCTAACATTACATAGCTAATATTGTCTAAAGGTTAGGTTTAATCTTCCTGGTCTCATATGCGTCGCACTGATTACTGCTGACGGTGCTGTATTCAGCTTGATTCTCTTAATCCCATGATATAACATCCTTGATTCTCCTCCCATAATTAACACATCACCTGACTTAAGTACCAACTTATTTGCACGGTCCGCACGCTTCTGCTCGCCGTATAAAAACTCTGCATCATCCCCAATGGACCAAGACACTACGGGTATCCCTCTTTCGAGAGACTCCGTTGTCTCGTCCTTATCCTGGTGTAGTCCAAGTCGCCCGTCCTTCTCGTAGAAGTTCACAATGCAAATGTCTGCTTGAATGTCTGGAATCGGTTCAGCTTCCAACTGCTGAGCGATTTCCACAACTTGTGTAATAACTGGATGGAACTGTTCGGGTATTCCCGGTGGTGAGACTCCATCTTGCATCCTCATGGTTTGGTAATTCTTGGCATACGGATTCCAATCCTTGCCCAAGCTCATCATTTTTAATTTCATCCTTGCTCCCCCTGGGTACTCCGGTGTATAAAAACCTCCCGGTCCCATTCCTAGTTGGTTGCATCTTCTGATGATGGCTATTTGTGCTCCGGGTGTCAGGTATCCCCTTAATAAAATCATACCTGGGCGGATAACCTGACATTGTTCGGTTGGAAAGTCTATGGTTTCGATGTCGGTGTGCTCCGGGTTAGGTGTAGATGGTATTGGGTAGCAGATGTTGAATCTTCCTAAAGTGGTAGTAGGTTATATCTTACTTAAGTTCTAATCTCATCTTATTCTTACTTAACTCAGTTATTCACCAAACATGCATGATAATGCGGTAAGCAGGTAGTTTTATTACTAAATGGTTATAGTGGTACCTGGCCTCGATGAGGGTTCAGGCTCATCGTCCCGGTCCACCATGTGTAGTGTGGGTCCCGACTTCTGGGTCACCCTTGGGTTCTTGTCTGCCGCCTGCTGCACCTTCCTCTGACCGTCAGATCCAGCTCCCTGATCGGTCTTGCCCTTGCCCCTAGTGTCGGGCCTATAGGCTCTGCTAGCAGGGTTCCGGTAACACTCATATGCCCGGTGTCCGTACACTCCACAAAAGTTGCACTCCACCTTATTCCCTTTACAATCGAGCCCGGGGTGGTCCTTGTGACACCACCTACAGATGAAGCGTCGCTGGTAGCCACCACCGGCTCCCTTCTCAGTCTCAAATCCTGATGATTCATAATATTAGTACCCATTTCTCAAACGGTCACTAAATTGTCTCTTAACTCATTCAATATCAATTCCTTACCCTTTGGTGCCCTAGAGCGCAGGGGTGTAGCTGCATAAGCATATGTCAACTTCAATGGCTCTTCCGGAGCCTTCTCCTTTTCCTCTTTCCCCCTTGGGTTCTGATTTTTCTGGGCCTGAGGCTGGTACTTCTATTTCTTGTACCCACCTTGCCCTTGACTCTCCGAGCTCTTACCAGCATTCTTTCTCTTAGCATTCTCCTCGTCCCTCAACTGGACGGTTATCTCAACCTTAGCAGCGGCATGATAGCACTCTTTTTTCCACAGTTAGTCACTCCTATTTCTCTTAATCTAAATCTTACTCATTACTTACTCAAATCTCAATTATTCTCATTACCTGCAAGGTAGTGTAACTCGTCGGCCTCATGCCGTAGCGGAGTCGATGGCTAAGCCCGCCATAGAAGCGGTCCACCAGGATCTGGTCAGAATATCCAAGACCTGGCAGAAGACGGAGCGGAGCAAGGTGTGACTCTGAGTAATACTCGTCCACCGTCATCTTGTCTGTCTGCTTAAGCGCATCCAACTGCAAGCGCTTCTTCGTCTGGACATGGGCGGGGTAGTACTTTGCTCGTAGCAAGGCAGTGTACTACTCCCAACCGAACTCTGGATTGGCCACATGCTCGGCCCTCACCAGCTTCCACCAATCGCCTGCCGCTCCCCTTCAGGTAGAAAGCAGCTAGACGCACCTTGATCCCCGCAGGGACATCAAGGGTCTCGAAGGCGGTCTCCAGCTCGGAGATGTACGCCTCAAGCTTGGCGGGATCGGTCTCCCCCTTAAAGTGTGCGGGTCGAAGGTCTGCAAGACTCTTCACCCAATTTGGTTCCCTGGGTTGTGGCGGTGGAGGTGGTGCACCCACACCAGGCTGATAGCCCATGTGCCCTAATGCGGCAGCTACGATCTCTGCGATCGTCTGCCCTCCAGGTATTCCTGAAGCATCATCACCTTGGCCGCGGCCTCGGCTTCCTCTAGGACGTCCTGCCATCTGAACAAGCATAACTCACATTAGATTCGTTTCCACCACTGTTTCGGTTAACGAATTTATAACGTCCGTAGACGGTAAAGACGATCCACACTTATTAGTGGTCATCTGACTCTACTCACTCTAACTTCTCACACCCTTAACCCGTCACTTATTCCTTAACTTATATCCTAACTCGGTGGTTACTCATGTACGGTATTTCTTGATCAGAGCGTAACTACGCTCTGATACCACTTTTTGTAACACCCCATCCAAAGCCAATCGTGGTTATCGCAAAATTGAACCCTTAATCGAATATGTCGCAGCGGAAATAATAAACACTTGGACCTTGCCACGGTCTGATCGTTAGAATATACCGGCCTTAACATTTACAACACTTATCCAAAATACTTAACCAACCAAAACATCACCATCCATAGTACCACAACCAACCGAGTACAAATAGCTAAGACATAATCACAACCTTACATCAGTTTAAATATAAACAGACGGGTGCACAGGCGCAACCGAACTCAAAATAAATATCCCGTCCTAAGTCTAACCGCTCCACTCTCGTAGTGCGTCCTCATGGGTCTCTTACCTGCAAGTGTAAAAACAGCCCCCAAAGGGGTCAGCACGAATGCTGGTACACCCTCTCATGGCCCCCAAGCTAACGGGGCTACGACGACTAATTGTCGATAGCATGGAAATTGATTACATACACAAGCATAATATGAAGTGCAATTACAATAACCACAGATGAACACATATAGTTCACAAACATTGAACGACTCAAGCGTTCCCTTATCAAGTGGGTTTAGAACCCCCTCCTTAGTCCTCATTTCCTTAATCTCAGTTCTTACCTTACCTTAATCTTAATCTCAACTTATTCTCAGTTTACAAACCATTCCTGGAAGGGAATGGTTGTAGCTTAATTCAAACCTGGGATTTAGGTGATCCCACCGCACCATCTTAATGCCACCTACTCTGGACGGGAGTCCAGCGTAGCTGAGCCGGCAACCGGCCCTAGGCTACAAGTCCGAAGACAAGTCCTTAAGCGGAGGGCGGATCTGATTCAGATACCGTCCCCCTTTTTCCTTAGCATGCATGACCGGAGATCGGTCCCGGGTTTCCTCACTCAAGTTCCAGTTAGTAGAAATCTTAATCACCATGTACTAGCTAAGCCTAACGGGCATTAACCAACAACCACCAAACTTAACTCTTATTCTTAACTCAGTAAGTACTAAACTTGGTTAGTAACAATCTCAAGTCTCGCGGGTTAGTGTAAAGATAACACAAACACAACGAGAACAAATATAACCGGTTGCATGCTTTATCTTGTTTTAGTCATAGCAATTAAACAGATAGCACACAAGCCGAGGGACACCTCGTTAGCAAGCAGGTCACAAGAAAGATTGTACCGTTCACCGTCGATCGTCGTTTGTTTAATCTTCTCGGGGGTCCCAATTCACAAACCTAAAACATTGATTCGTTTAGGCCATTAGTTATTTGCACCTTACTTAACTCACTTAGTCCCTAAAGATTCTCTAAATATCCTCTAAGTCCTTACCACTTATCCTTATAACTTAACTTTTAACATTAAAGTTCTTACTTAACTTAACTTAATCCCTTAAGTTCTTAGGGTCCTAATCATTAACACCCTACCAAAGGTATACCTTATTACCTATTACCATCCTTAGAATTCAAAATTTCTTTTTTTTTTATTTTATTTTTAGGCTCGACCGAACTTCCGACCGACCTTACCCAAGGTCGGTCCATTCCAGAACACATTACCGTTTGAAAATCCTACCCCGACCGACCTTGCAAGTCCGGTCCCAAGGTCGGTCCATTCCCGAGAGTTTCCCCCGTGGGAAATTTAAGCTCGACCGAACTTGCCAAGTCCGGTCCCATGTTCGGTCGATCCAGAGACTTATTTCCTTCACAAAATACAAGCACCGACCTCCCCTTGGTTCCCAAGTTCGCGACCTTACTTTCCGCTCATACCACCCTGTGCTACCCCTGATGCCTTATCTTCGGTCTCCAGAACCCCAGTTTCCCACCCCTACTCCCTGAACCTGTTACCAAGCATTCTAACCACTTTCGCACCCCCTCAGACTCCCCAAGTATTCCACTCTTAGTATTCCTCAAGATCCACCTTAGTCTTTTCCCTTTTAACTTCCCACTCACCTAGACTCTTTCACTAATACATCTCATGTCTTTCAATCGGACTCCTCCTTCCACCACTCCTACACAGCCCCCATTTTCACACTCAATTCATTTTCATCTCCTCCCTTCCTCCTATTCACTTTTTCCTCCACACATTTTTCCCCTTGCTTCGTTCCTATCACCTCGTTTTACACTACAAAATTCTTGACTTCCCCTTCTCATACCAGTTTACACCCTTCCATCCATGTTTTCTTAACCCCAATGCACTTCCCTCCTAACCTTATCCTATACGGCCTCTGCTGCCTTCAAATCTGTCCCCCTGCCACTCATAGTCTCACTACTTCTCCTTACTTCACCAATTAAGTTATCCCTAACACCTATCATTCCTCTTCCCTTTTCTTCTTTACCTCGTTCATCTTATTTTGTCTTCTTCCAATTTAACCCCCTCTTCCACCGCTCCTTCATCTTTATTCTCAGCACCTTTCTGACAATTTCTTCACTCCCGCTGCCCTCTACCTGTTATTTTTTTACCTTCACTCATCATTCACCAACTTCTTCCATCTTTTTCTTTATTCACCTTGTCCTTTTTTTACTATTTCCGAACTTGTAAGTCCGGGACCCCAAGTCGGTCTCAGTTCCAGAAACTTTCTCCGGCAGTGTAATCTGAACTCGACCACCTTGCAGGTCCGTCCCTAAGGTCGGTCGGCCCCCAGAACCTTGTTTTAAACTCCCATCACTCCAAACCACCAAGTATATCCTAGCATGTTATAACCTCATTTCGGCACCTCAATACACCTTAAGCCCTCCCTAAACACCATTAAATCATTCCCCAAGATCAACCTAGCATTATGAATTTTCCTTGTAATAATGCCAACACTTGGAATGTTTTTCACTAGGTTTCTAGTGGTGGTTCATACCTAGTATAACCACTATGCCAATGTTTTCCCCACCACTATAACATCATCTCCAAGCATCTTTCACCATCTAAAACTCATTTATGCATTTACTAAAGTTCCTTCACAAGCTTAAACTTCCATCCATCAACACTTATTTCTCCTAGTTGTTACCAACATTTGCCTAAGTCCAAATACTCAATACATTCTCTTGATTCCTAGTCTCATAGTAATGCCTTAGTCATGAACTCATTAAAGCACTTTATTCTCACCCCTTTTCATCAAGACAGCCTCTAAAACTTCCTAGTACTTCCTTAGTCATAAATTCCTTAGAACATCTCAAACACTTAAGTTCTCCTTTAAATTTTGCCATTGGGTTCTCTAGTATATAATACATCCTAACACTGGTTTTCTCATCAAACACATAACATCACTCAAATTCCCATCACAACACCTTAACAAACAATTACACCAAAACTGCACCACATCATCATACAGTGCTTAAATTACTAAAATGCTTGGCACTTAGGCCTTTAAATGACAATAATCTTAAACCACTGAATTCCACATTATTTGCCTTCACCCTGCGAATACACACAACAATGCTCACATTGAAATAAAAATGCTTCTTGTAAATTCACCTTGATACATTAAACTATCTTTTTTTCTCATTTGCTCCTTAGTCACAAGTTTACAAGTATAGGCATGTTTCTCCTAGGTTATATATAGCCCTTTTCTAATATAACTCTACACTAAACTCATCACATCTCTAAATCCCATTCCCTTAAACAATAAAACACCTTAAGGTAAGTAATTTACCTTGTTTCTTCTCACAAGCTTCACAAGCTTTTCTCCTTAGATTTTTCTTGCCCATTTCTCGGTCACCAATATAATTCTCCTTTCCAATGTTCAAACAATGTCCAATGTCCAATGAGCACTAAACAACACACTAACTTAAGGAATAAACTAGGTTTAAAAATGTGTTTTAAGGTTTTTTGAATTGATTGTTTTACCTTAGTTTCTCAAGACAAGCTTGGATTTGAACAAGAAGGACCTCCTCTATCCTTGGAGAGTAGAAAAAAAGCTAGAACAAGTCATTAAAATGAAGCCTCATGAGAATACATTCGGTCAAGAAGAAAAGTGATGGAAACCTAGATTTTCTTACACTTTCTTTACCTAAGAGAATGGAGAAGCCAATGGAGTCTCCAAACTTGAATTTCCTCTCTATATGGTGGTTTGGCTTGGCACCAAATCAAAGCTCTGGAGTTTTGAAAGGATAGAAAGAGAGAGCTTGAGCTAACTAAGAAAGAATATGTAATTTGTTTCGGTTTTGGAGCTAAAATGAGTGAGTTGTGTGCAAGAGAAGGTGGAGCTAGCATGGAGATGAGCTTCACGTTAATGGAGAAGGGAGAGAGAGCAGCTCAAACCGTGGGGAAACAAGAGAGAATGAAGAGGTGAGGAGAGAGGTGAGTTAAAATGGGATATTTATGTTAAAAGGGTGAATAGTAATTTTGCTTTATAAATCTTTATTTGCTTAATGACTCATAAAGGTGGTGACTCACCTATAAAAACCGGCCCCATTTAATAATAAGGGGTACTTAATCTTTGTCGACCAATCTCTCACTTATATTGACTTATGTTATAAACTAGCTTAATTAAGTTAGTTATCTCCTAAACATTCTGTTACCATACGTAACTCTCTTAATTAAACTTACAACTATATACACATGCATATATTTATATATAACTCCTCACAAGCCTAAGTGTATATATATTACAACATCGTATCAACTCTACAAATACGTTCCAACTTTAATAATTGTATTAATTGTATCATTACAACCTCTAATTAATTGTTGCAGAGTTCCGATCCTTCAATTATATACTTATATCCACATATATATATATGTATATCTATATATATATACTTCATTTGAATTAAATGTCACGCTTTACGACCTTAATCTACTTAACGTGTGTTTATATAGGCACACTTGTTCTTATAATTGTTATTGGTATTATAACATTATAGCAATCCTCCAATAATTATCCAATCTTATAAATTTAATCCCAACATATATATATACACACATTCATATCCTCGTAAATTTCTAAGTTCCTTTTGTTTTAACCTCTAGCTACATATACATACTTATACACATATATACATAGCCTCATAAACTCTAATATTAACCCATAATACATACATATATGTTAATATTAATATTTACACATTAATACCAATTTTATAAAAATAATTCTTTAGTTATTTTAATCCATCTATTGACCCCTTACTAATAATTTATTAATCTATTTACATCTTACCAATTTAATCCTTAATTGGCCCAACTCTTGTTTCAATTTCTATCTCCCCTAATTTGGTTAACCGATTGAATTTCATTAAGACTAATTTTGAACCAAATCTGGTTTGCTAGTCTAGTGGACTACTTCTAAGTCCAGTCCCATTTATCATCCTATTTCTACCTTAACCCTACATTGATCTAAGCCCAAATCAATTTCCTTTTCCCCAGTTTTCAAAACTGGTCCATTTCCAGTTTGACCATCTTAATTTCTACCAAATTATAGTTTTGACTGATTCCTATTTTGACCAATTCGATTACAAATTTTCCAGATTTACACAACCACTAAATTTTTCTTAAATTACACTTTAGTCCCAAATTTCCTGTAATTTACCAATCCTTTCTAAATTTTCAATCTAGCCTAACATTTTTCCAGAAACTTTAATTTTATCTAATTTTACCCAATTCAATTCGATCACTAAACTCTAATTATCAATTTAAACCCTAAATCGGTTTCAACCGAAACCTAACCGCCAAATAAATCCCTAAATTCACATTTTCTCCCAATTTCAGTCTAACCCTAAATCAATTTTGAAATAAATTTTTCGAATGTGATTTTGGCCAGATTAAATTTCCAAAACTTCAATTACTCGATTTGTCCCCAATTTTTCTGTCGAACTCGATTTTGCCACAAGAAAAACTCTTTTACATTTTGAAACCCCAAATTCACTCTGGGGTTCTTATTTTCGCACATCAGAAACAACAAAATATCCAGATTTAGAGTCCACATACCGCTTGCAGTATACAAAATTCACACAGAAAGTTTCTACCCCATACAGTCTCATTCGCACCAAAATTTCGCCGGATTTCACAAGTTGCAAGTGTATAAATCGGGCTCTAATGGCCGAAAAAACAGAGAGCGCTAGGGAAATCTCCAGACTAGTTTCTAGTTTTGAATCCTAGTCGAAATTGAACAAGACGCTGAGAAAAAAAAATGAAAGAACTTAAACAAATTTTTCGACTCAAGTACACCTTTGGTTCTAGGCAGAAATCGACTCTCGTTTCACGACCTCTTCCTCCGGTTCTTCATCCCGTCTTTGGTTGGCTTCCTCGTCCGCCTTCCACCAGCCTGCCACCGGAGTGGCCTCATCATTTGCGTGCCCGAATCGCCAGAGGAAGGAGAGATGTACGACGGAGATGCAGAAGAGATGAAGAGAGGCGTAAAATTCGTCGCCAGTTAGGTTTCGATTTTGAGCAGAAGAAGAGAATGAGAGGAATGAAGATAGTCGGTGGGTTGGATGAAGTAACGCAACAGAGAAGAGAATAGAGAGGAGCGGCGCTGGTATTTCCTTCCAGCCAATTTAGGGTTGGCAAATTACCGTGACTTTAGGAAAGAATTGGGATGGGTTGTTTTTTTTTCTTGTTCTTCCTTATCTGTTAATGGGTTAGTTAGAAGGGGTAGGTTGGGCTGAATACTACTGGGATAAATAAAAAAAACGAGTGGGCCGGCCCAGTCTGTTTGGCTGGTCGGCCCATCCTTTTATTTTTTACATTCCACTTATAATGTCGTTTCTAGCTTGTTTTAGACCCGTTTTTCATGCCGTTCACGACATGTTGTCTCGTTTAATGAGACGGACCATTTTATGATTTCAAATTTATATTTTCAAACAATAATTATTATTGTTATTTATAAATTCTAATAGTTAATATTTAATTTCTAATTGGTTTGCGTTTCGCCATTTTAAGCGAAAACACGACGTCTTTTATTTCAACTGCCTAACCAATTTTCCAATACCTCTAAAATTACCCAAATAACCTTATAAGGTATCTAAGACCTTGTTTTCACTTCTAAAATATTTGTGACACGTTTTTTTCGATGTAAAAACGCTTAATTATATTTTCGTTTATATCTCTTTTTCTAAACCTCCTTAACGTCGTTTTAGGTTTCGCTAATGTTTCCTAATGAATTTTAGGGTATAATTGAATATTATATTATTCTTTGTACTTATATAAAGGTATTTAATTCCCTAATCTCTCATTAATTACTTTTATTTAGTTAATTCATGATTAATTAAATTAATTAAGGTTTGGGATATTTCAATCTACCCCCCTTAAAAGAACTTTGTCCCCAAAGTTCCCATGCATCTCACACATCATTGGATTAGAATACGGGGATTACTTATAAAAATAAAACTTCCATAACCAAACACACTTTACATCACACCCTCGGACTTAACGGTCCGGGTAACACATTCACATCCATACATAACACAACATACTCACATGATAACCTCGGACCCAATGGTCCGGGTATCTTAACAACATTTACACATACATAACAACCCTTAGACTCTCTGGTCTTGGGTAACATAACAACATTTAGACACATAGGTCTTGATAACATAACAGCCTTTAGACACATAGGTCTATGTAACAACAAACAACATTTAGACTCATAGGTCTTGATAACATACACTTTTGGAACTCAAGGTCAAAATAATATTTATTACACATACCACACAACATGTCATAGCATGTATAGCAATCAAAAATATCTTTGATATACACTGTGATCCCGTAGAACCCGGTCGTGATGGACACCTTCCGTCCCCGTGCCTTTGGGAGATCAAAACAATCACTTAAATTTAAAATTTTCCTTGTGAGGTTAAGTAAGAGAACTTTAATTATGTAAAGCATCTATCGACGTTTTATAAATACCAATTCAAAATCTTTTGAAAACACATACAACTCCAAGTCCAACTTATGCTCCTTTCTTCTTTTCTTAGCGTGGTAGTTGTGACCACTTATAGGGAGCTTCAAGAGTCATCCAACCCTGATGTGATCAGCATCAGTGTTGAACTATCCTTCCACCCCAATTTGTGTTCGGCTTCCCTCGATCGCATGCAAATCAAGTTCTACCTCCCACTTCATTTTCAAGCATCAAATAAATCACCCATTTCCAATTTTCTATCTTTTTAATCATTCTAATCATGATCATAACATCTCCAAGGGATAAAACTCCGTCTATCAGTTATTTCCATTCGCTTTAATGTTGTTACCTAGGGAATCTTATTCTCACTAGGTTCTATGTCGGTTCCTACCCTTTCATGAATCACTATATAGTATATATATACACATATATTTATCAAAATACAACACACAGTTTCACATTTATACACTGTCGGGGTTTTTTGTTCCCCGGGAGTTTCTCTACTCCCACACTTGTACTATCACACACAATTGTTAACAAACAAACACACTTATCACAATGGTATTCGCATCTTCTGTGCACAATTACCACCATTAAACCATGAATGAATGCGTATGTTTACGTAACACACACACCAATCATCAAAACAAATTATTTTGTGGTATGCACAACATAGGTCACATACACTTGTACGGTAATACACACTAAGTGGTTTTGCGCTCTACCCCCCTTAAAAAGGATTACGCCCACGTAATCAATCACTAAACATCGGTTTAAAATGTTCTGCCGTCGTGAAGTATTTTAACTTCCACGCGGTCTATTATACAATGGATTCTGATTAAAGGATCTTAACCATATTGGCGGTTTAGTTCCTAAACCAAGAATTCTCATTGGAGTTTGCTTTAACTCATAACCGGTTTCGGTTCTGGCCTGTGAGGCTTCTAGGCTTAAATAATTAGCCGTTCACTTATGTTCACCATGCACATTCAACATTTGAATCACTGGCTCAGTAGTTTCTACTGCGAAACTCTAATAACTGTAGGGCTTAGTTTGCCTCATTCGTTATTCTTACTGTATTGTACATATCCCAATTATTACCTTTATCTTGGTAATAACGGTTTCTCAACTGATGTGTGGTATTTCTAACCGTGAGCAAATTCGGTGAGTTTCAAAACTTTCCATTCTCCTCTCCAATAATTTACTGTGTATACTGCTATGTATTTCACAACGATTGACTTGTTTCCTTCCAACTTACTGTCGGTTGAGGTTGAGCTACTACCCAATGTGTAGTGCTCTCTCAGTTATTTCCCACACTTGAGGTATATTTCATACCAATATTTGGTATTTAGTGCTACTGTAGCCACTTATTCTTAATCATGCCTCCACATTTGATTCTGTACAAGTATTCTTCCATTGGTACGTCCTTGCATTACCTATGCATCAGTCACTATGGCGTTATAAGCCGCTTTCTGTTTCCACCACAATTAACATTTTCCGAATCCTAGCTATCGCACTCGATCATTACTGCGCAAATGCAATACCAAAATGCTCAGTCATACAGAGTGCAGAGGCGTAAACTCTTGGCAGCAAATCTCTCATGCGATTCGCAATGGAATTCACACTGTGTTTTATTGAGATTCTGATCTCGTAATACTGGCTACTGGCTTACTGCCTAGTTATTTGCTATCACTTATCGGTTAACAATACTTATACAACGGTCGCTTGCTGCGCACCGTGCCCCTACTCATTGCTTAACACTAACTTACATGGTCTACTTACTATCATATTAACTTCCACACATGTACTTACATCACTCGTATTATGGTTTGTCATTCATTTGGATGACTACTGAATACTCCTTGAGCGTTGATCACTCGAGTTACAAACCAGCGTTATTCAGCTCGGTGCTTCACTTATACACACATGCTACTAAACTAACTGCTCTCTTTCAATAACAATATCGTCCATCCTTAACATATTTCTTGAACTTGATTCACATAACTACCGCTGTTGCGGTGTCACAATGTCGAGAGGTATCCCCACTTTTAATGTAGTGGTTCGTTCTCCACTCTATTTACTCGTACAACACAAACTTTGCAATCGATCAAATTTACATATCACACCTTATTTGTGGCTTATAAGCCTTATTGCCTTGAGCTGCGCTCATTGTAGGTTGTCCACACACATGTACTTCTCTGTACAACATTACATGGTTTGGATGTCATATTGGGCTCCATGACAAGGTCGTTGCATTCCGTTTTCTTTCATGGGATGCCCCTTAGGTTTGTCAGTCCGTCTCTTGACAACTTATGTCTAAACTGGGTGTTAGTTTCAACCCTTGTGCTTCTATCATGTGATTTCGTGCAACAATTGTTGATGCGAACACCCTTTAAGGATTGCTCCTGGGTGTTACTAAGTTATGCCTTTACATCTGGTTCACACTTATTGGTACATTCCGTTAGCCACGCCGTTTGTGTTCTTAACTGGCTTATTATCTCCTTCTGTGAAGATCAACATTTCCTGGTAGTGTAGGTACTCATTCTGTGAGTTTCATCCCATTCATTGCACATTAATGTGTCCACATTAGGCATCCGCTTAGCCATGGACAGGCTGGGTCACCGTTCCAGCTAACATGTTTATCCCTGGCGATCCTTAGACATATGCTATGTCTTTACATAACAGTTAGTGCACTTCGTATTCCCTGACTCTTAAACATTTCCTTGAAAGGAATTCACTAATTCTTTAGTCTCGTTACTTGACTTGTTCCTTTACTTCAACCATTCATGGTAATCCTTTGCTCTTGATTGACTTACACTACTGACCGTAGTACGGAGTCGACTACTTCCCGTGTTCCGGACTCTACTTGTATACATATGTGGGGTACCATACTGATACATTGCTACTTCCCAACTAACCCATAAGTAGGTCTGTCAGCCCACAAGCTCCTATCGGAGTGCAGTCGTCCCACATTACAGTTGGTACACTCGTAGTGTCCGTCACACGCCTAGGTAAGTATTCTGTTGTCAACTCCCCTTATATTGTCATGTGACAATATGCACTCTGTGCTTCCCGAACTTAATCGAGGGAAAGTTTATCCACTGTTGTATCTTTATCAACTGCCCTTAGTTTTTCTGGTTGGTTCTTAAAGAAAGTAGAAAATGAGTATGGGTTTGAAAGAAAAGAGCTTGAAATAAATCTGAGTTGAAAGAAAAATTCTCATGGTTTTACAATGCCTTCATGCCTTAACCAAATCTAGCTTCTTGCTGACTGGTGTACTTACAATTACAGAGGTTAGGCTAACAGGCCCTTCCACTGTTATGACGATCACATTTAACTTTATGGTACTTTACCAAGTACTTTGTAGTGGTTATAAATTTCCCGAACAGCCCTGTTATAGCAGCACTTGCCATGGCAAGTGCGCCATGCTAACGACTATCGGTTCAACACATACCGTTGTGGTATTGTTTTTACCCGCACTGTCATAAGTGGCCTTGTTGGCCCTCACTTGATCTTACTGTCTTGATAATAACTCCTCTAGGTGACTTCTCGCTGTATTCACATAATAATATTAACTGGGGCGTTTCCCATTCTTGGGGTCCCCTTTCTTTTTGTATTATTTCCTCTTCGTAGCCTTCCACGCATTGTCGTGGTTACTGAGACTTGTCTCAGGTTGGGCACCACGTTGTAGTTCCTTTGTCGTTGTGTACCGGTGTATCACTTAACAATTGTGGTTCCGTAGACACTTGTCTCGGGTTTCATCAATCCACTTCTTGCCTGTTGCACGATTAGTGCGTTGCAAGCTGGTTATTCTCGACTGCTCGGCATGTCGACCCAGGTTGCGGAAATTCCATTCTCTTATACACAAAATTCCTCATTCTTCGCTATTTAATGTGGTCACATTTCCGGTAAAACCGTCTCCGGGATTCCCACTCTTCGGGATCTACCGTACGACAGGTTCTCCGTACCTTAGTGGTATTCAATAACAGCCAGATCGGGTGTTCCCGAGTAAGAGAGGACTTTCATCTCTCTGGCGTTGTTTTCCCCAGTTATATACAGGGATTGTGGAGGGCAGGATGGATATTGTAGGTTTCCAGTACACACTGGTAATACCTAACTAGCGTATCTCTCACGCTATCACTCAACCCTTAACCAAAGTACTAAAATCCTAACTCGGTACTTCCTAAGCTCGGTAATTCAGTCATCAGAGCGATACTTCGCTCTGATACCATTTTTTGTAACACCCCATCCAACATTAACATACTTACAATTAAACTGCAGCGGAAAAACAACTTCATCACATCACTTAACTCGTTGGTGTTACACGCCGTTAACCACCCACATGGCTAACAAGCTATTACATATACACTGTACCGGTCTGATGGACTAGATTCCCGAGCGACTACATATTACTGACCCTTCCATTAACAATAGAAACAACATACACCTTCCAACTGTACCGAGTATTCACAAACTAATGCCGATAACAATTTCGGTCTTACTACTCCTACATACATATACAATTTAAATGACTAAATGACCCCATGTACAACGACTACCCCGTCCTACTCTCGAACGGCTTCCAGCTCTCTGTACCTGAAATAGGAAAAGAAGAGAAAGGGTGGCCCCCAGGGGCTCAGCACCTTTGCTGGTATGGTAATCCCGCAGCCCACATGCTACCGGGCCACGCACAGCTAATTGTCGTCTTAGCATGCGGTTGATTATATTTAAATCATGCATGTAACTTAAAACACACAACACGAATCATTCCGCCTCAATGGGCTCAACAAACAGATAATATATCCAAACTTGATATGTCACTCATGGTATTCATTACCCCTAGAGTGTTTCTCCTCTAATAGAGCTACTTCCTTAATAAACGACACTTACCCATTAATCGGGTTATCCTTAAACGCCCGCTTATCACAATTGGGATTCATATCCATGATCCACATATTCCACATTTTACAACATATAACATACATCACACACAACACATAACAACACTTTCCACGTTCCACGTTTCAACGTGCACATAACAACATCGCAATAGAGATTGCATTACATCAACAACACATAACATAACGGGTGCGGTTCTCTTAGGAGCCGACCCAAACATAGTTAATTCACTGGTGAGCCTAGAGAATGATGTCACCCCCATGGTAAGCTCGTTATACACACTCATTACCGTCCTATAGTCGGACGAGTAACTTAAGTTAAGATGGTTCGGGTTTTTGTGGCCCGAACACACCACACAAACACATGTTCCCCTAAACCGATCATAGTCAGAATAGCTAAGCTTTGGAATAAGCTAATGGGAGATCATAACCCGTGAGGGAACAACCATAACAGAGAGAAGGGTAAGGCTAAAAAGGATACCCACTCCCAAACAACGCGCGACCGGCCTAACCGGATTCCTCACCACTGTTAGTACATACTTACTTTTAGACATTAGTTAGAACCCCACTATGGAGTCTATCACATCTACACACCATACAGTATTACAACTGGGTTAAACATACAAAGGAGATCCCTACATTCACACCACATATCACACAATTACACACGCATAGCCGTGGTCAGAACGTCCCATGGTTCGGGTCGTTTAATCCGAATACCAAACTCTCATGTGATCCTAGCCTCAGTTAACTAAGGTTACACTTCCGAGGTTAGATGTATCGGAGTTGAACACGCCACATAAATGAATTACTGTAAACTCATTACATGTTTAATCTTACAACGTGGCAAACATACCGAAAAACACATTGGCATACAAGCCGGTGTAATCCGGTAGGACACAGGTTTCAAGAAAACCATACCGTACACCTGGAGATTGGCTACTCTTAAAACGATGCTCGCACAATCCGTCGAACACCTCCGACTATCTAGATCCTATAACATAGTAGCCGGGTAGGTTAATAACTTAGTTATCTCCTAAACATTTTGTTACCATACGTAACTCTCTTAATTAAACTTACAACTATATACACATGCATATATTTATATAACTCCTCACAAGCCTAAGTGTATATATATTTACAACATCGTATCAACTCTACAAATACGTTCCAACTTTAATAATTGTATTAATTGTATCATTACAACCTCTAATTAATTGTTGTAGAGTTCCGATCCTTCAATTATATACTTATATCCACATATATATATGTATATCTATATATATATATATATATATACTTCATTCGAATTAAATGTCACGCTTTACGACCTTAATCTACTTAACGTGTGTTTATATAGGCACACTTGTTCTTATAATTGTTATTGGTATTATAACATTATAGCAATCCTCCAATAATTATCCAATCTTATAAATTTAATCCCAACATATATATATACACACATTCATATCCTCGTAAATTTCTAAGTTCCTTTTGTTTTAACCTCTAGCTACATATACATACTTATACACATATATACATAGCCTCATAAACTCTAATATTAACCCATAATACATACATATATGTTAATATTAATATTACACATTAATACCAATTTTATAAAAATAATTCTTTAGTTATTTTAATCCATCTATTGACCCCTTACTAATAATTTATTAATCTATTTACATCTTACCAATTTAATCCTTAATTGGCCCAACTCTTTGTTTCAATTTCTATCTCCCCTAATTTGGTTAACCGATAGAATTTCATTAAGACTAATTTTGAACCAAATCTGGTTTGCTAGTCTAGTGGACTACTTCTAAGTCCAGTCCCATTTATCATCCTATTCTACCTTAACCCTACATTGATCTAAGCCCAAATCATTTTCCTTTTCACCAGTTTTCAAAACTGGTCCATTTCCAGTTTGACCATCTTAATTTCCACCAATTATAGTTTTGACTGATTCCTATTTTGACCAATTCGATTACAAATTTTCCAGATTTACACAACCACTTAAATTTTTCTAAATTACACTTTAGTCCCAAATTTCCTGTAATTTACCAATCCTTTCTAAATTTTCAATTGAGCCTAACATTTTTCCAGAAACTTTAATTTTATCTAATTTTACCCAATTCAATTCATCCCTAAACTCTAATTATCAATTTAAACCCTAAATCGGTTTCAACCGAACCCTAATCGTTTCAACCGAACCCTAACCGCCAAAAAATCCCTAAATTCACATTTTCTCCCAATTTCAGTCTAACCCTAAATCAATTTTGAAATAAATTTTACGAATGCGATTTTGGCCAGATTAAATTTCAAAAACTTTCAATTACTTGATTTGTCCCCAATTTTTCTGTCGAACTCGATTTTGCCACAAGAAAACTCTTTTACATTTTCGAAACCCCAAATTCACTCTGGGTTCTTATTTTCGCACATTAGAAACAACAAAATATCCAGATTTAGAGTCCACATACCGCTTGCAGTATACAAAATTCACACAGAAAGTTTCTACCACATACAGTCTCATTCGCACCAAAATTTCACCGGATTTCACAAGTTGCAAGTGTATAAATCGGGCTCTAATGGCCGAAAAACAGAGAGCGCTAGGGAAATCTCCAAACTAGTTTCTAGTTTCGAATCCTAGTCGAATTGAACAAGACGCAGAGAAAAAAAACGAAAGAACTTAAACAAATTTTTCGACTCAAGTACACCTTTGGTTCCAGGCAGAAATCGACTCTCGTTTCACGACCTCTTCCTCCGGTTCTTCATCCCGTCTTTGGTTGGCTTCCTCGTCCGCCTTCCACCAGCTTGCCACTGGAGTGGCCTCATCGTTTGCGTGCCCGAATCGCCAGAGGAAGGAGAGATGTGCAACGGAGATGCAGAAGAGATGAAGAGAGGCGTAAAATTCGTCGCTAGTTGGGTTTCGATTTTGAGCAGAAGAAGAGAATGAGAGGAATGAAGATAGTCGGTGGGTTGGATGAAGTAACGCAACAGAGAAGAGAATAGAGAGGAGCGGCGCTGGTATTTCCTTCCAGCCAATTTAGGGTTGGCAAATTACCGTGACTTTAGGAAAGAATTGGGATGGTTTTTTTTTTTCTTTTCTTCCTTATCTGTTAATGGGTTAGTTAGAAGGGGTAGGTTGGGCTTAATACTACTGGGATAAATAAAAAAACGAGTGGGCCGGCCCAGTCTGTTTGGCTGGTCGGCCCATCCTTTTATTTTTACAACATTCCACTTATAATGTCGTTCCTAGCTTGTTTTAGACCCGTTTTTCATGCCGTTCGCGACATGTTGTCTCGTTTAACGAGACGGACCATTTTATGATTTCAAATTTATATTTTCAAACAATAATTATTATTGTTATTTATAAATTCTAATAGCTAATATTTAATTTCTAATTGGTTTGCGTTTCGCCAAAACGCGACGTCTTTTATTTCAACTGCCTAACCAATTTTCCAATACCTCTAAAATTACCCAAATAACCTTATAAGGTATCTAAGACCTTGTTTTCACTTCTAAAATATTTGTGACACGTTTGTTTTCGATGTAAAAACGTTTAATTATATTTTTGTTTATATCTCTTTTTCTAAACTCCTTAACGTCGTTTTAGGTTTCGCTAATGTTTCCTAACGAATTTTTAGGGTATAATTGAATATTATATTCTTTTTTGTACTTAGATAAAGGTATTTAATTCCTTAATTTCTCATTAATTACTTTATTTAATTAATTCATGATTAATTAAAGTAATTAGGTTTGGGATATTTCAAACACATACAAGTCTCATCGACTGATAATTATAAACACACATTCAAGCATCATGCATTTGGTTTAGGTTCTAGGCTTACCGGTTTCGCGCTGAGCGCTAGCCTCAGCGCCTGAAGTTCCCACTGTGTACCGGGTATTTCTTCATGGAACCATATCCTTTCCCTTCCAACTCCCGGATGAGGATGGCTGTCCTGCCGGTCCTCTAGTAGAGGTGTTAGTCTGCGGCGCTTGACCTCCTCTGGGTCCGCCCGCTTCAATAGCTGGTGTTCTCTGTGAACCTCTAGCTCCCTTGTATACTTGGCTCCCTGGATTGGAAAATCATTCATACTCCCTGTGACCTTCCTTTCTACAATAGCGGCACTCCACCTTCCTTCCTGAGCAATCTACGCCTGGGTGATCATTTCCACAATGTTTATAGTAATAGTGACATTGGGTTGGCTTATTGCCTCTAGGTGGTGCTGATCTTAGTGGTTGTGCATCAATAGCTGGGCCGGTCAGACGAGGGACCTGCTCCTTCGTCTTCTGACCATGAAAATCCTTCCGCCCCTTCCTTTTATCAAAGAATTTATTCCCCTCCTTGTAGTAACCGCCAGAGGTTGATTCACCATCATCTCCTTCAGTACTCTTTCTCTTCTTTCTTCCTGCGCCCTTTCCCTTGAACTTTTGAGTCTTCACAGTGTCGGAGTAGTCGACTCCTGGTATGTAGTCCAACAAACTGGTGAACCGTGCGTAGTACTGGTCAACTGTTTGACTCCCTTGGATTAAGGTCTCGATCTCCTACTTTTCCTCTGCTTTAGGTGTTCGGGGTAGAACTACTCCCGCAACACTTCTACAAACGCTGTCCATCCAAGTCCGGTGTAGCTCTACGGTGGCCCTCCACAGACCGCCACCAAATGTCAGCTGCGTCCTTCAGGTTGTAAGTGACGATGCCGACTTTCTGGTCTTCTGGAACTCTGATAGCCTTGAACGCCTTCTGGTGCTCTACAATGAACTTCTCCAGTGCGGCGGGGTCCGGTTCCCCTGAATAAGTCGGTACTCTCGCGTCTGCAACGCTCTTCAACCAGTTGGTTTCCTGGGGCTGCGGCGGGTGGGGTATGGCTCCCATAAGTTGAGCTCCTAGTTGCTGCGCGAAGGCTGCCATGGCTGCTGCTAGGTCTGGTACCTCTGGAACATCCGCCGGTGTCTCGCCACTGCGTCCACTGCTGCCTCCATGTGGTCTTCCTCTTGTCGACATCGATAATATTGTGTATTATTTCTACTCAGTTGTTACACCGTTTCACATACACAATCACAAACATGAAAGAAAGTTAGCTACTAGCAGTAAAGATACTCCTAGAATTTTTTTAGGTCACGAGTCCTCACAGCCGTTTCCCGTGTCCCAATATTCCTATGCTCATGTTTTGACTCAGTATCTTCTCATCAGAGCGGTACTCCGCTCTGATACCACTTTTTGTAACACCCCTAATCCTAAACCTGTAATATCGTCGTATTTCGTAGCATAATAAATAATAATTCGCAGTGGAAAATAAAACTATCTACCTGGTGTTACACGCCGTTACTCACCCTTGTGAGTAACAAGGGATCCTTACTTTTTCCAACATTACAACTCCTCACGCTGTGATGAACATATACTGAGCACTCTAATTATTACAAACCAAATCCAACAAAATGAGCAACTAACTGAATACAACAACCTCCTTAGTACAATACAAAATAAAACCAAAGGTATTTGTGGAAAAACACATCAGCTACCCCCGTGTCCCGCACTCCGGCTTGAGTCTTCTTTAATAACCTGGAATGTTTGGCCCATTGAAGGGCTCAACAATCGAAATGCTGGTATGCTAAATGTAGTCTTAAATCATCAAGATTCCTTAAGTCATTTTAGCCATCTTGATATTAGATTCTTTACATGTAATACCGTTTACACTAACAACAGTAATAACTGTAAACACTCAACAATGACATACAACTCACCTGTAAACATCAATGTACAATAGTACACAACACCAATAACCACACATCAATAATCCATAACAATAACCAATAACCTTATATCATAACAATAACCAATAATCACACATCAGTAATTCCACAAGATACGCGTATTAACTGTACTTGTTAGTTGGCCACCTGGCCCTTATCCTTTAAACCAATCACTTAACCTTTTCCAATTAAATTCCACCTAAGGCGTCATGATAAGACAACCCTTAATAACTTATTAATGGACGATAGTCCCCTGGGTTCCAATGGAACCGTTACCAGCTGACCTTATGGCCCTGGATAAATATTGACCGATCCGGTCGAACCTGTGCACCAACGGCAGTGCCCGCCCTCCGCCATCGTCGAATGTGGATAATGGATTCCCTTGAGTGACTCCCCATTGAAGTCTCTCGTAGTGATCACGATGCGCAACCAGAAAGTCGAAACAGTCTGGATTCCTCTCTTAATAAATTAGCCCTTCAGTTAGTGATACAATATCCAATCCTTTAGTTAAGACTATAACAGTTGACCATCAGTTAGGTTTCATAATACCTAAAGTCAGTTAGTCTTGTTCCAGTTTAGATGTATAAACATCCAGTCATAAGACGTTCGCGTATAAATAAAACACATAGTGTTGAGCAATACAGTATACAAAACAATATACATAAAATCACAGATATCGCTCTTAAGCAATTAACACATAATGTCTGGACCTTAGGAAAATCCTCAGGACATTCAGACCACATAATTAACATACCGTTCACCAAGTAACTGCTAGCTTGACAAATTCCTGTTCAGTAGTTCCTTCCCGTACGCTGTTATACAAACATGCAATACCGGGTAATATTAATATAACTATTCATTAAATATTACAGTACGGTCACTGTAGCGTTTATACTCGTTGTATAATAACTTTGTATTTTTTATTTCCCCTATTATTTAACAGTGGTTCTAGATAGTTCATCAGTTCATTATTTTTGTAGTATTCACATGTGATAATGGATTTCCATTGTACTGTATATCTTTATTTCATTAATCAAATATCCATAACTATTTCCTCTTATTCTATATACCAATATAATTTGGTTGTCTTTATTATAACCACAATTATTTCATAAATTTTATACTATTCTCCATAATATACCATAGTACATTATATACCTAGTTTACTTCCTTTCTTTATTAAATTACAAAACCAACCTTTCAACTTTGGTAACCATAATTTGAACCCATTAATTTTTACAACTTACCAAATATCCATATAACTTTATAATTTACGAATTGCCACCTTAACCACTCGGTAATAGCCAAATGAATATTCTAATTTTTATAAATTACCAAATAATCCCTCAAATTTTCGGTTTCCATATTTATTTCCCATAACTACATTTTAATCCCAAAACTTTTATGTAAGTTACATATCAACTTATAAACCATAGTTTTATTATTTAATTTCCTTAATTACCGAGACAACCCTTATACTTTTATAAATTTCCAAATAACCTTATAACTTTTATAATTCATTAATTATCCACATTAACTTTCGGAAATTGCAAAACAATATATTAGTTTTTTATAAATTACCAAATGACCACTTATTTTCGGTCTTAACATGTAATTCTCTTATATTCACAATTTAACCTCAAAACTTTATATAAGTTACATGTTAACTTATAAAATATAGTTTTTAATATTTAATTTTCTTAAATAACCGAATTGGCCCATATACTTTTATAATTACATTTCCACCCCTTGTCCAATTCGGTCTTTACTTAGTGATTTCTATAATTTACATATTCACCCCATAACTTTTATAAACTTAATATTTTATGTCATAATCATTTTACCCCAAAGGTTTGGTCAACACTTTGACCAAGACTTAATTTCATAATTAATACTTTAATATACCCATAAATTCATATGTAATTCTCGGCCATACACCATAGTTTCCAATATTTACAAAATAGTCCCAAAACTTTATAAAATGTTATTTTAACACCTAACCACTTATTTAAATTCATCAAAATTCATAATATTAACTCCTACCTTATATTATATCATAATTACACCAATAAACTCCTTAAGCTCTCGGTATTCATTATTTGTACACTAAACTTTTCAAATTTTACATTTAAGCCACATAACATTATAAACTAGCCATATAAATACTTGTAGCTATTTTTAATGTTCCCAAAATTCATGATATAAGTTAATATACTTATATATTTCAAAAATCACCCAAATAATATATTTAACTCTCGGCTTTAATAAACTTTACTATATAGTTTTAAAACTTGATTTAAACCTTATAATAATACATATAAATGTATATAAGCCATATAACACTTCTAAAAATTATGCTAATGACTTAGAATGATTATAAACTCAAAATAGGATATATTATCCTTAGACAATTCGGTTTGATTGTATATGTATCATATTTAATTTTTGTACACAATTTTATACCTTAGGTAATAATCTTACCTTATATGTTATAAACTATTTTCTTAGTATTATAACCTATGATTTTTGGCCCTAATTTATCTAGGATTTATACATAATTTTTATACTAAAGTTTGAAGCTTAAATCAAGCTTAAAATTAATAAACCTTAATTATATAAATTACTCCTTAAATCAAGACAATTCTTGTACTTGATTTCTCCTTGAACTCCAAGCTCTCCAAATGCTATTTTGATGAAGAATTCGGCCTCCTTGAATATATTTAGGAGATCCATTTGTTAGACTTCTAACAAGGATTTGTAAATAAGATTTGGAGTAGTTTTACAGAGTTCACCTTAGGAATTTTTCAAGGAATTTTCGGTAGACCTTGAGATGGTTGTAGATCTAAATATCCTTCATGAAATAATGAAGAGATTATAGATTTAGGAGCCTTGAATTTTCGGAAATGATTTAAGAATTTTTGCTAGGATTTTCAACATGAAAATATACCTTAACTTGATCTTGTTGTTCCTTGTGTTGTTGTTGAATTTAGGAACCTCCTTGGAGCATTAAAGCTTGGTGGAAACTTGTAGGTTTTCTAGGATGAATCTTGCTTCAAGACTTAGTAGATTTAACAAGGAATTACATAGAAATGGTTAGAACTTAATACACCATTAATGGAGCTTTGAAGCTCTAAGGAGTAAACTAGCAAATGAAGAAGAAAAGAGAGAAGAAGAGAGGCTTACCAAATCGACCAAAGGAAAGGAAAAGGAAAGTAGTAGCTCAATCATTTTCGGGCTACCGGACACTCCCGGGGCAAAAAGGAGCGTTAAGAAATTCCCCCGAGCACTTTGTGTATTTTTGAAAAAGTAGCTCGATCATTCTCTTTAGAATGGTGAATATTAATCATAGGAACTCTTAGAATAATTTATATTGGAGTTTGTGCCACCTCGGCACCTCTCCGGGGCACTCCCGGGGTTTATGGGGCCCTCATCGGGAACCTCAGAGCACTTTGTTTTTAACTGAGAATTTATCTTGAGAACTTAATATTAAATGTTTATTAAGTGTTATTGTGCATTTATAATGAAGTGTAATGTTTTACTTTATTTTATAAAGTATTTCTGGGACTTTCAGGCCTTAAGGGGCCCTTAGGGAACTCCCGGCCATCTTGTATTTTTACTCAGTTCTAGCTGAGGACTTGTGTTTTAAATGTCATAAAATTATCCTTGATTAACTACATATGAGTTTTATAGCTTATATAACTTGTTTAGTTTAAGGTCGGGCTTTAACGCACGTTTTTGACCTTAAGGAGTTTAGGTGCGTTTTAACGCCCAAGTGCTTATATACTTTCTTAGGGTTTAATAATCCCCTAAATAATACTTATTTATCATTATTTAATTATTTAAATGTTAGGGGTATTTCATTATATACTATACTACGCTAAATTAATATTTTGTTTTGCTCCTCTTAAGGTTATAAAAGGTGAATGCTACTCCGGTCAACAAGTCTTCCTGAAGATTTAACAAATTTTGACCAAGAATCGAGAGAACCCTGCTTCATACTTTAAGGCAACAACGAACCCTACAAGAAGCAGTTCCTACACAAATGGCAGCACCAATCATCCGAAATATAAACTGGCCTTCCAACCATGGCCAAAACCAGCAATCGCAATCGACCTTCCCCACCTTGCACAAAACGAATACGATTGTAACACCCCCCATCCAACAACAACCACGTAACAACATTCTGCAGTGGAAAATATAATACTACACATTACTTAACTCGTTGGTGTTACACGCCGTTAACCACCCACGTGGCTAACAAGGCTATTACATAAACATTGTACCGGTCTGATGGACTAGATTCCCGAGCGACTACACATTATTATCCCTTTCCATTAACAACAAACATACACATACCTTCCAACTGTACCGAGTATTTACAAACTGATGCCAATAACAACTTCGGTCTTACTACACCTATTGTATATATACAACTTACATGATTACCCATGTACAACGACTACCCCGTCCTACTCTCGAACGGCTTCCAGCTCTTTGTACCTGAAATAAGAAAAGAAGAGAAAGGGTGCCCCCAAGGGCTCAGCACCTTTGCTGGTATGGTAATCCCGCAGCCCACGTCTACCGGGCCACGCACAACTATTTGTCTCTTAACATGTGGGTTGATTATATTTAAATCTTGCATGAACTATAAACACACCAACACATAACATTTCGCCTCAATGGGCTCCAAACGGATATACATCCTTACTGATAAGTCACCGTGGTATTCATTATCCTAAGTGTCCTCCTCTAATGGAGCAACTTCCTTAATAGACGACACTTACCCTTAAATCGGGTATCCTTAAACGCCTCTTATCGCAACTGGGATTCATTTCCATGATCCACACACTCCATATCTTACAACATATACCTTCCTCACATAACAAAACATAACAACACTTTTCACGTTTCGACGTGCCCATGATAACATCGCAATAGGAATTGCATCATAACAACAATACATACCATAACGGGTACGGTTCCCCTTATGAACCGGCCCAAACATTGTCAGTTCACTTGTAGCCTAGAGAATTTTGCCAGTCTCATGATAAGCTCATTACATAACTCGTTACCGTCTCGTTAATGAACGGATAACTTAACATAAGTGTCTCGATATAGTGATCCAAGCACACCGAACAACATAACATAGTATGCCCCTGTTCCCCGACTGAGTTTGTAATAGCCTTGGTTAAGCTACAGGGAAGGTTGGAAACCAAATTGGAAAACAACCATAACATACGGAGAGGATCGAACCTGATATGACAACGACCCCCATACTCACACAGCGTGGGCCGGAACAGACCGGACTCCTCACTTCCCCGTTAGCACTTGTTAGGAGTTCAACATGACTTAATTAAACAATCACAACATTGGGTTAGTCTTGTTAGACACACACAAGGGAAGGGAGAGTCATACATTCACACACAAACACACCACAAACATCAACATAACTAACTCACAAGCATAGCCGTGGTTCTAAGTTCCTTAGGTTGGAACATTATCACCGTATACCGTGCTCTTCGTTTACCTAATAGTGGTTAACTAGCCCTTCAAGCGCATTCGAGTTTCCGGGTATCATTGGCATGTAAACATACAACAACAATAACGACTGTAAACTCGTTTCATGATTAATTATAACGTGGCAAACACACAGAAAAACACATTGCACACAAGCCGTGTAATCCGGTAGGACACAGGTTTGCAAGAAAACATACCTGTCCCGGAGTCCACTTTACCATGTCCACTTATGTTCCTCGAGCATTCTCGAACAACTACAACATTACATGTATTTTTATTAACATCGGGGTAACATGATTGTTTAAAGTCTAATGCTATACTTTTCCCGTAACTTAGTTACATAACTTCACTTTTTAACTTGTTTTACTTTACATTTTAATACAACCTTTCCCCCACTAAATTGTCATTATAACTCACTTACATGTCCTTAACATTCTTATACCATCATTACTAGTAATCACCATTTTTACAACGTTTCCCCACCTTAAACAAAAGTTTTGGTCCATATAGTGGCCTGTCCGAACTTGTGTCCGGACTTCCCAAGTTCGACACAAGTCGAGACTCAAAACTGAATACAGACGCCTGTCCGAACTTGTGTCCGACTTTGGAAGTTCGGACATGGGTCGAGGAAATTAAATGAAGAAGCAGTACGTCCGAACTTGTGTCCGGACTTCCCAAGTCGGACACAAGTCGAGACTCTGAAAATTTTTTACGCAACAGGCCTGTCCGAACGTCCATGTCCGGACGGATGTTCCGGACAAGGCAAAACACTCATTTCTAAGCCTTTAAGCACTTAACCAGTTTCACCAAACTTCTCCTAAAGCCTCATAATGTTTCCCTACATCATTTGGTACACTCACACCCCATGCAACATCCATAAAACCCATTTTCTATCTCCTTATTACTTACTCATTTTCATACCAAAATTCTTAACAACTATGAGATCTCCTTAGGTCTTTAAAGTAGTGTTCCATACCTATGATAACCACTATGCCAATAATGGTTCCTCATCACTACAACATCTTCTCCCAAGCATCTTTTGCATTCTAAATCCTCTAGACATTGCCAAGCCCTTTTACATCTTTAAACCCATAATGCATGCTTCTTCCACTAGTTGAACACTTAACCATTCTCAACACTTCCAAACTCACCAAAACTCTTTTTAAACACTTAGAACTTCTTATACATTATCTAATTTTGACATGGGTTCTTCTAGCACATTGCTATACCAAAGCACATAGCTTTCACCATTAGACATTCAGAACACCTAAAATCCATCAAGAGTATTCTCACACACAAACACTTAGGTTTTCACCCTTTTACAACCAAAAACACTTAATCACTTAATACATTTTACTTACACACAACATATTGTTTTTTTCCTCCTTTAACCATCCAAGACACTCATCTTCACAAAGAATGTTCTTTACACACCTCTAAATTCTCAAACTACACTACATCACAATATAGTGCATAAACTTAATTGCTTGGCACTTAGGCCCTTAAATAACATGGCTCTTAGGCCCTTAAATTGCATAAACCTTAAACACTGAATATCCATATAGTATATTGCCTTTAACCTGCAATACACTCAACTCACATATGCCCCTTAATAGTTTCCTTGAGAGCATTTTCTAGGTCATTCACCTTTGGCTCCTTAGGTATTTTATTAAGCAATCAAGCTCATTTTCCTAAGGCATTTAAACTACATTTGATAGCTTGTTTACCTCTTTTTCCTCACCAACTTCTTTCTTGTTTCCTTGTAAACCGGTAGGGTGTTTGGTTGTTTGTCAACTTCTAAACAATGTACAAATAATAAAATGAGCATTCAAGCATTATGCTTCATCTCATTGTAAACCCTAGTTACATATATTGTTTTAAGGCATTGGAATGATTGTTTTACCTTGGAATTGGAAGAGAGCTTGAATAATTTCAAGAGAGGACTCCTCCAGCCCTTGAAGATTCAAATGGAGCTAAAACAAGCAAGGTGAAACACCATTGTGAGGGTGAATTTTCGGACAACACAAACATGAAGGAAACCTCATTTTTTCTTTGAGTTTCCTTACCTTGAAGCAAAGAGAACAACAATATGTGAAAAGATGAACTCAGCTCCATCATGGTGAATCTCCTTGGCACCAAAATGGGCTTTTGAAGATTTGAAAGATAGAAGTGTAGAGCTTGCTCCACTAGAAGAATGGTGGTCTTGAAATTGAATTGGACCATGGAGCTAGGAGTTACAAGAGATCAAAGCTTGAAGATGGTGCTTGAGCTGTAGCATCACCGAAGGAAAGGGAGAAGAGAGGTTGAAGACCGTGTGAAATGAAGGAAGGAATGAGAGAATGATTCAAGTTGCTTTTGGAAGATATTTATGCTATAAGTGACTTTCTTCTTTTACTTACTTTTCCTTCCTTTCTTAAATTGATTTCTTTTACATGTTGGTGACTCACCATGATAGAAACCGGCCCCCATCTAATAAGAAGGGTGTTTTGTCTTTGTTGACCAATTAACTTACTTATAATAACATATGTTACAAACTAGCTTATAAAAGTTACTATTCTAAAAACAAGGCACATAGAAGTGAAATTTTTGATTTCCCATTGATATAGACTTCTAAATGTGATACTATATAGTACACATGTTAATTAAAGAGTAATGATGGACATTAAGCCATTCAAAACTCATTTACAAGACAATTTTCCAAAAACGTGCTTTAAGACTCCTTAAAGCACTTTTGTGTTTTAACTTGTTTTCAAGCTTGGTTTTCTTTAGTAATTGATTTAATATGTCCATTAACATATTTATAAGGTATAGGTATGACCTTTAGGCCTTATACAAATTTATCCCAAGCTTAGAGCACACTTTTGCTCTTATTGACTTTAAGGTATTTTCTTGTGTTTTGTTTGGTTTAACTGTCTACCAAAGTTCCCTAAGGACTTAATTAGCCTTATTAAATCATAATTGAATATTATTAAGTCTTGGTAGGCTCTTTGGGTCCTAACCAAATTCACTCCTAGTTTAGAGCATGTTTTTGCTCAAACTGTATCTTAGTGCTTTATTGCATTTTACTATGGTTTAAATTGTTCACTGATGTTTCTAAGGCACTTTTTAGCCTTTACATACCATAGTTTAGTATTTAAACAATATATCAGGGTTTGGGGTATTTCAATCTACCCCCCTTAAAAGAACTTCGTCCTCGAAGTTCACACTTCCCACACATCATTAGATTAGAATACGGGGATTACTTATAGAAATAAAACTTCCATAACCAAACACACTTTACATCACAACCTCGGACTTAATGGTCCGGGTAACATATTCACATCCATACATAACATAACATACTCACATGATAACCTCGGACTCAATGGTCCGGGTATCTTAACAACATTTACACATACATAACAACCCTTAGACTCTCTGGTCTTGGGTAACATAACAACATTTAGACTCATAAGTCCTGATAACATACGCCTTTGGAACTCAAGGTCAAAATAATATTTATTACACATACCACACAACATGTCATAGCATGTATAACAATCAAAAGTATCTTTGATATACACTGTGATCCCGCAGAACCCGGTCGCGATGGACACCTTCCGTCCCCGTGCCTTTGGGAGATCAAAACAATCACTTAAATTTAAAATTTCCTTGTGAGGTTAAGTAAGAGAACTTTAATTTTGTAAAGTATCTATCGACGTTTTATAAGTACCAATTGAAATCCTTTTGAAAACACACACAACTCCAAGTCCAACTTATGCTCTTTGCTTCTTTTCTTAGCGTGGTTATTTGTGACCACTTATAGGGAGCTTCAAGAATCATCCAACCCTGATGTGATCAGCATCAGTGTCGAACTATCCTTCCACCCCAATTTGTGTTCGGTTTCCCTTGATCGCATGCAAATCAAGTTCCACTTCCCACTTCATTTTCAAGTATCAAGTAAATCACTCATTTCCAATTTCTATCTTTTTAATCATTCTAATCATGATCATACATCTCCAAGGGATTGAACTTCGTCTATCAGTTATTTCCATTCACTTTAATGTTGTTACTTAGGGAATCTCATTCTCACTAGGTTTTATATCGGTCTCATACCCTTTTATGAATCACTATATAGTATATATACACATACTCCCTCCGTCCCACCTTGACCGTCTTGTTTACTATTTGGACATGTCGTTTGACTTCAATTTTTAACATATAAGAAAAATTAATTTTGAAAATTTAAGTTTTGCATATGAATCCTTACATGATAAACTATATAATACAAAATTCAGTTTTATAAAATTATTTTACCTTATATATTTAATATTGAGGTGGAAAAACGTGCCAAAAAGCAAACATGACACTTATGACGGGACGGAGGTAGTATATTTTATCAAAATACAACATACCGTTTCACATTTGTACACTGTCGGGGTTTTGTTCCCCGGGAGTTTCTCTACTCCCCACACTTGTATTATCACACACCACTGTTAACAAATAAACACACTTATCACAATGGTATTCACATCTTCTGTGCGCAATTACCACAATTAAACCCTGAATGAACGCGTATGTTTACATAACACACACACCAATCATCAAAACAAATTATTTTGTGCTATGCACAACATAAATCACGTACACTTGTACGGTAATACACACTAAGTGGTTTTGCGCTCTACCCCCCTTAAAAGGGATTACGCCCACGTAATCAATCACTAAACATTGGCTTAAAATGTTCTGCCGTCGTGAAGTGTTTTAACTTCCACGCGGTATATTACATAATGGATTCTGATTAGAGGATCTTAACCATACTAGCGGTTTAGTTCCTAAACCAATAATTCTCATCGGAGTTTGTTCAAACTCTTAGTTGGTTTCGATTCTGGCCTGTTAGGCTTCTAGGCGTTAATAATTAGCCATTTACTCATATTCACTATGCACATTGTACACTTGACTCACGAATCTAATGTCTGGCTGCGCAACTCTGACACTGTAGGGCTTAGTTTGCCCCATTCATTATTCTCACTGTATTGTCACCTCCCATATATCACCTTTATCTTGGTAATAATGGTTTCTCAACCGACGTGTGGTATCTCTTACCGTGAGCGAATTCGGTGAGTTATAAACTTTCTATCCACTTCCATAATAATTGACTGTATATACTGTTACGTATTTCACAATGATTGACTTGTTTCCTTCCGACTTACTGTCGGTTGAGATTGAGCTACTACCTAGTGTGTAGTGTTCTCTCAGCTATTTACAACATTTGGGGTATATTCCATACCGATATTGGCAGTTAGTGCTACTGTAGTCACTTATTGTTAATCATGTCTCCACATTTGGTTTTGTACAAGTACTCTTTTATTGATGCGGCCTTGCATTTCCTATGCATCGGCCATTATAACATTATTCCTCTACAATTAACATGTTTCCAATTCCTAGCTATCCCACTCGATCATCATTGCGCAAGTGCAATACCAAAACACTCAGTCATACAGAGTGCAGAGGCGTAAACTCTTGACAGTAAATCCCTTATGCGATTCGCCATGGAATTCACACTGAGTTCCTCATCACACAGTACCTACCACTGGCTTATTGCCCAGTCTGTTTAACATCGCTTATCTTGCATCTCTACTAAGTTTAACTCATAACTAGTCTTATCTGTTACATTATCGTTTGACAATACTTATACAACGGTCGCTTGCTGCGCACCGTGCTCTTACTCCTTGCATAACAATAACTTACATGGTATTTACTGTCACATTAACTTCCACACCTATACTTATATCATTCACATTATGGTTCGTCGTTCATTTGGATGACTACCGAATGCTCCTTGAGCATTGATCATTCATGTCACAAGCCGATATTATTCAACTCGCTGCTTCACTTTATACACACATACTACTAAACTAACTGCTCTCAAATCGTAATAATATTGTCCACAACATATTTCTTGAGCTTGGTACACATAACTACCGCTCCAGCGGTTTCACAATATCGAGAGGTATCCCCTCTCTTAGTGCAGTGGTTCGTTCTCCACTCTATTCACTTATATAACATAAACTTCTGCAATCAATCTAATTTACATAACACATTTTATTTGTGGCCTATAAGCCTTATTTGCCTTGAGCTGCGCTCATCGTAGGCTGTCCACACACATGTACTTCTCTGTACAACATTACATGGTTTGGATGTTATATTGAGCTCCATGACAAGGTCGTTGCATTCCGTCTCCTTTCATGGAATGCCCCCTTAGGATTGTCAGTCCGTCTCCTGACAATTTATGTCTAAACTGGGTGTTAGTTTCAACCCTTGTGCTTCTATCATGTCATTTTGTGCAACACTTGTTGATGCGAACACCCTTCAAGGATTGCTCCTGGGTGTTGCTAAGTTATGCCATTACAGCAGGTTCGCACTTATTGGTATACTCAGTTAGTCACGCCGTTTGCGTTCTTAACTGGCTTATTATCTCCCCCTGTGAAGATCAACATTTCCTGGTAGTGTAGGTACTCATTCTGGGAGTTTCATCCCGTTCATTGCACATTAATGTGTCCACATCAGGCATCTGCTTAGCCATGGACAGGCTGGGTCTCCGTTCCAGCTATCATGTTTATCCCTAAGGATCCTTAAAACATATGTGATGTCTTTACATAACAGTTTGTGCACCTCGCACTTCCTAACTCTTAAACATTTCCTTGAAAGGAATTCACTAATCCTTTTAGTCTTGTTAACTTAACTAAGTTCCTTAACTTCAACCATTCCTGGTAATCCTTAGCTCTTGTTTGTTTTATACTGCTGGCCATAGTACGGAGTCGACTACTTCCCGTGTTCCGGACTCTACTTGTATACATATGTGGGGTACCATGCTGATACATTGCTACTTACCCAACTAACCCATAAGTAGGTCTGTCAGGCCCACAAGCTCCTATCGGAGTGCGGTCGTCCCACATTATAGCTAGTACATTCGTAGTGTCCGTCACACGCCTAGGTGAAGTATTCTGTTGTCAACTCCCTTATATTGTCCCGTGACAACATGCGTCCCGTGCTTCCCGAACTTAATCGAAGGAAAGTTTATTCACTGTTGTATCCTTGTCAACTGTCCTTGGTTTTACTGGTTTGGTTCTTAAAAGAAGGTAGAAAGAAGCGTTGGTTTGAAAGAAAATTTTGGTTTTGAAAGGAAAGAGTTTGAATAAATCTGGGTTTGAAAGAAAATTTTCATGGTTTCACAACATCTTCTTACCCTAACCAAGTCTAGCTTCTCGCTGACTGGTGTACTTACAATTACAGAGGTTAGGTTGTTAAGCCCTTCCATGGTCATAATGATCACACTTAACTTCGTGGTACTTTACCAAGCACTTTGTAGTTGTTAAAACTTCCCCGAACAGCCCTGTTATAGCAGCACTTGCCAGGGCAAGTGCGCCATGTTAACTGGCTATCGGTTCAACACATACCGGTTGTGGTATTGTTTTTACCCGCGCTGTCATCAGTGGCCTTGTTGGCCCTCACTTGATCTTACAGTCTTGATAATAATTCCTCCGGATGACTTCTCACTGTCTTTACATGATAATCACTAACTAGGGTGTTTCCCATTCTGGAAGACCCTATTTTTTTGTATTGTTTCCTCTTCGTAGCCCGTTCCACGCATTGTCGTGGTTGCTGAGACTTGTCTCTTGTTTGGGCACTACGTTGTAGTTCCCTTGTCGGTTGGTATACCGTTGGTGTATCGTTTAACAACTGTGGTCCCGTAGACACTCGTCTCGGGTTTCATTAATCCACTTCCTGCCTGTTGCACGGTCGGTGCGTTGCAAGCTGGTTGTACTCGACTGCTCAGCATGTCGACCCAGGTTGCCGGAAATTCTATTCCCTTATACACAAAATTCTTCATTCTTCGCTATTACATGATGGGAACCGTCCCCAGGATTCCCAGTTTTCAGGATCTACCGTATGACAGGTTCTCCGTACCTTTAGAGGTATGTAATAACAGCCAGATCGGGTATTCCCGAGTAAGAGAGGACTTTCATCCCTCTGGCGTTCTTTCCCAAGTTATAAAACAGGGATTGTGGAGGGTGGGATGGATATTGTAGGTTTCCAGTACACACTGGTAATTCCTATCTAGCGTATCTCTCACGCTATCACTCAACCCTTAACCCAAAGTACTTAAATCCTAACTCGGTACTTCCTAAGCTCGGTAATTCAGTCATCAGAGCGATACTTCGCTCTGATACCACTTTTTGTAACACCCCATCCAACAACAACCACGTAACAACATTCTGCAGCGGAAAATATACTACTACACATTACTTAACTCGTTGGTGTTACACGCCGTTAACCACCCACGTGGCTAACAAGGCTATTACATAAACATTGTACCGGTCTGATGGACTAGATTCCCGAGCGACTACACATTATTATCCCTTTCCATTAACAACAAACATACACATACCTTCCAACTGTACCGAGTATTTACAAACTGATGCCGATAACAACTTCGGTCTTACTACACCTACTGTATATATACAACTTACATGATTACCCATGTACAACGACTACCCCGTCCTACTCTCGAACGGCTTCCAGCTCTTCGTACCTGAAATAAGAAAAGAAGAGA